>JAPMOR010052242.1:422258-460978 GCA_026543865.1 Argiope aurantia | reverse complement strand
ATTATTAACTGGTTCGATCATCATATAAATAGCATCATTTATTCAAAAATATTACCTATAATCAAAAATTTTTTCGCTAATCAATTTTTACAAAAATTAAGAGAAGTAGGAAATTAAGGAAACGCAAGATCAAGTCAAAATCGCTTAGGAAAGTAGAACCGGAAACACCAACCAGATAAGCTAGTGCGTGCTATTTACAAGCGCGTAATTCATGTAGGCATTTAAATTATAACAGATATTGAGAAGTAATTAGCTAAAGCTACTGATATATAAGTAATGTCAGCTATATGAAAAGGCTTTATGTTGACCAGTGAAATCAGTTACAGCATCCTCAGCAGCAAAATGTTTAATTTAGTGATCGTATCTCGGCAATTATTGAAATGTGAGAAAAGTCAATCAAAAGTTGTTTGGCTTATTCCATTCTGTAAGAAATGATACTGGCGAATGCAAAATTAAAACAAAAATGTTAATTTAATTTGTATGATTCCTGCTTTATTACTTAATTACATTTTATTGATATTGTATGATTTTTTAAAGAATTTTCTTTAATATCAAATTCAACCATAGTTGTTATTTAACTCAATGTAGTTATCATTCCTTGTACAACTTTGAAAGAATCAGGAGAGAGATAATCAAATGATCTTCACATGAATTTCATAGTTAAAAGCCGAAGTTAAATTTTTTTATTTTTCAAACATATTTCAAGAAGAGGATTTTCTTTGATACTCATTAGAAAAAGTGTTTTTGAATCATTTGTAGTTAGCCAGCAAGAATCGATAAAAAGATGATATTTCTCTTAATATTGACAGTATGGCTCACTGTCCTTCAAGAAGCAGCATCTTAATATTAATCACTTACAGTCAGCATTCTATAACACCTGTAATTAGAGTGACATGGATGTTACGTATCTTGACACAAATACTGACATTTTCTCTGTCAACACAAATTATTTTATGGATTAAATGATCGATAACTATTTATATATATACAATTAAATTCTAATTTAAGCACACTCGTTTCTCAGAGTTCCCAACGGAGCTCCTACCAGCACACACTCTTACCGATATCAACCACACAATCCCGTGCAACTGTTCATCTCTTTATTTCATTTGCTTTTGAAATGGTACCGGAAAGCTACGTGGTAGGGCAATGGGTGAGGTACATTGCAAGCCATTGTGATATAAATGCTCTATGGACAAAACTGGCAACTTTTTTAATTGAATCATGCGTTTTAGGATATCTGAAATTGTCATCACAGTGCTTCTAGAAAGAGGCTTCAGGTGGACGTTTATTTGATGCCTAGAAGAACATACTGACTTAGTCAAGACATGTCTAAAATCATAACCGTCATGTGGTTGTAATAGTAATGTTGCTGGAGAGAGAGAGACTTAAGGTATACTTTAAGTTGATCTTAACAGAATGACTTATCAAAGCATGTCATAAACTGTAACGGTTGGGGTAACAATACTGCTGGGAGCCTTTATAAGTAATGTAAGGAGAAATTTTATAATTCTATCAAGACATGGCATCAATTGCAATACTTCTGGAAGGAAGCTTCAAAGGGGCGTTAATTTGATTCTTAGCAAAAAGTGCCAACTCAGTCAAGACATGTCTGATACTATAATCGTCAAATTGTTGTGATAGTAATGTTGCTGGAGGAAGACTTGAAGTAGACTTTAAGTTGATCTTAACAGAAAAGTTACGACCTTGTCAAAGCATGTCCTAAGCTGCAACGTCTGGGATAACAATGCTGATAAGGGTGACTTCAGATAACCAAGGGAAATGTGATAATTTAGTCAATTAATGTCATAATCTGCAACGGCAAGGGTAGCAATACTGCTGAGAAGACTTCAGGTAGTCCTTACAAGTAATGAAAGGGGGAAAGTAATGATTTAACCCAGCCATGAAAAAGATTTTTAAAATTTTCGCCTACAACCTGGGAAAGGAGGAAAAATCAGTAAGTGAAGACTGCAAAAGTTTATGTTAATTTCACAAATACTAAATCTATTTTGAAATCCTTTACATGCTTTCACACACCATTCAGTCTCAAAAATAGAGCAACAAATAGTGACCGAAAGCAAATACAGCACTTCCCAATCGAATAAAAGCATCTCTTTGTCATTCATTCATTTCATTTGCAGAGAGAGGTCACGTCTATCTCGCTTTTGGCTCCTCTAATTATCTTTTGGGACCCAATCATGCAAGAGAACCAGCCTAAGGTCTAATCCCACAAATGCAGCTAATTAATAAGGGCATCGCAAGTGGCTGGATTAGGAACAATGCGCTAACGCACGGAGCACTCTCCTTTCACAACAGATTAAGGGAATTTAAATTGATTGGAGGATGAGCGAGAGCAGGTGTTCCTGAGCATATCGAATGAAAAAGATAAAGCGATTATTAGTTGAGCCACCCTCAAGGGAACTTTGGCGGTTCTTTGCGGTACACTAATACACCTCAGAGATTAAAAGTGTAAGGGTATTTATGTTTGTCCGCTTTTGTTAACTTTACCTCAGGAGCTGTATCTACTTCGTCAAGTTCCCTACTAAGCATTCTTGTTGGAAGAAGTTCAATTACAGTCGAGATAATTTCCAAGAGCTGAAAGTAGAAATCTTAGAAGACGTATGAATAGTAGTTACTTTCAATGTATGCTTATCGAAGCTTTTGCTTTTGAAAAGTTCAAATGGCTTCACTAAAAAAATTTGAAAAGATGAGATATGCAACAAATACTCGATCTTGTTTGATATAAAAAGTCCTTCTAAAAAAATGTGATGGGAGAAAGTTTAAGAAGTCATTGTATACACCAAAAACTCTTTTTGTCTGCGTTAGTTTCGCTTAGATAAATTTACATTCCGTTTTGAAGCAACGCGAAAGGTTGTTTTGGGACAAATCTCGTAATTCTGAGCTGTGATTACTTAACGAAAACAACAGGTCTAAATTACGATCTGTGGATGAGTGAATGAAACGCATGAACGAAGTCTGCGCCATAAAAAGGGTTGCGACGTGTGTGTAGCTAAGTCGTACTCTTGGTCCTAGATGGCGTTACTGAAAAAACTAGCGACGCACCCTTGGCTTAAAATCACTGGTTTCTAAAGTCAGTAGGTTTGTCTATGTCAAGTGCCATTAGAAACAACAACAACAACAGTGCTGGCATCTCCTATTCAGGCTTCTTTGTCTGGAGGACATTTCACGTTCGATATCAGATTTTGACGTATACTAAAACTCAACGCAGGTTGGATCTTAGAAGAAATCTGGTTTAGAATCCGAAATGAAGACCGTGATAACCGTGATAGCTCTATTTCTTGCAGAGAAATTTAAAAAAATCGTGATGAAATACAAATAAATTGGGAGTTTGAAAAATCCTATTCTGTTAATGCGTAGGGCATTTCTGTTTCAGATAACGAAAAGAAGAAGAATGCTATATCTGTATACATCATATATGGAAGAAGTACAACCAGAAGAACAACATAAACATGTATACCAAGGTATATAAAATCGATGGATCCCAATCTTATGAATAATTTATCTAAGTTGTAACATATCGGAAGTAATTTATAAGTTTGCAAAATAACGAATTAACGTAACTCGTAACGAATTCGTAATTTATTTACGAAGTTGAAAACATGAAGATGAGATTATACCTTCAAATGACATATGTACACATGATAATCTCCCTTTCACGATAATTTACAACTGATGCCACAATATTTATGAGGAATATGTTTTCAAACGCGCTGTCGAATTTTATTGGAGATCGCAATGAAATGTGTTTGTTTTGAAGTATATTGGCTCATATTAAATCAATCTCACTCTTTTGAAACATTCAGATAAATAATTTTGAAGGACGAAAACTGTATAATTTGTGCTTTCCTTGAAGCAGAAATGAATCATTATTACCACCAATTATTGGCTTCTAGACTACATAAAGCATTAATAATTTTAAATATGTAGTGGATTATTATGAGCGATGATAGAACCTGGGACCTTGAGATTCGCAGCCGAGTAAAAAGACCACAAGACAAGAGCAATTGCCCTTGTTTCATAGCTGTTATCTGGCTTATAAGCTTTTCACAACAGTACTCTCCCTCCAGTTAGTTGGAAGGTCGCGGTGGCCTGGTGGTAAGGTCTCGGCTTGGGAATCGGAGGGTTGCAGGTTCGAGACCCGATACCACCGAAGAACCGTCGTGTAAGGGGGTCTGTTGTACGTTAAATCCGTCCTGACCAAACGTCCTCTCGCTGGTGTGGTGTGGAGCGGAGAGGGGGGTGCCAGCTCAGGTGTCGTCCTCGTCATCTGTCCGCGGTTCAAAATTACGAGGTCCGTCCCAAAATAGCCCTAGTGTTGCTTCAAACAGGACGTTAATATAATTAAACTAAACTAAACCAGTTAGTTGGAGGTGAGACGAACGATATGGCTGTTGAGTGGTGATGTATTTAGCTGTTGAGTCTAATGCGCCTGTACCCATTTGAGCATTTGAGAAGCACCAAGCGTTATGGCGAGCGTGTGTGGTTGCTGTTGCGCCAAGTGAGTCTGACAGCTTTGTGTTGCTGCGTCTATTGAGTCTGACGACTTTGTGTTGCTGTGGGTAGATGGCGCCACAACAGCTGTGCGAAGGTTGAAGGTTCATCCTCCGAGGTCACCAATGTAGTGGATTGTTGTGAGTGAGGATAGAACCTAGGGCCTTGTGGTGCGCAGCCGAATAACATGAGCACAAGACAAAAGAAATTGCCCGTGTTTCGTAGCTGTTATCTCGCTTATAAGCTTTTCACCACAAATATTATCGCCAGAAAGCATTAAAATTGCTAAACGAAAGAGAATCGGGAATAACTGATTGCTGGAATAATTTTTGTGATTATTTTAAATAAAATTTTTATTAATGTTAGTCTGAAACCTCTAATTACAAATCGGCAAGCAGAAATGAATAATACTATCCACCTTTGGCGACTAGCTTGTTCGCCCAGTTCATCGATTTTTTTAAACTATTATATGATTAACATGACATACATTTTCTTTTATAAAGTTCCATCTTGTTATTTGAACCGACTGAAAAGCATGTATTTAATTGAATTAGTCTACCATATATTACTGCATGTGCGAATTAAAAAGTGGATATATTGTGTAGGAAAAATGGGAATGAAAATTCTATTTCAGAGTTAATGACTGAAGAAAATAGTTTTTTTTTGCCTTTATTTTAACATAATAGATTCAAATATATAACCAAAACTTCAATAACACGAGATTGAATTTTTGGTGGATGAATTTGAATTTAAACATAGCATTAAAAGCTTTGTATAGATTGTGTATTAAAATTTTTAAAAAAAATTAAAATGAAGAAAAAAATTGTACACAAATGGAACGGATATCATTCAAAAAGTAATTTTTTTAGTTTTAATATAACACAAAAACTATTTTTATGAAATTATAGTTTTAAATATATGATCATCAATTTCCTTAGTTAGGCGATAGCCATTATTCATCTGGTGATGGTTAAATCTATTTTCGAGCTCGAATGAACTTTCTATTTGATACTTGTTACTTTATTTCTTCCACTTCTTATTTTTCCTGACTGAATGGGATTTTAGGTGATACGGCAAGCCCTCTACAAAGCATTTCTAATAATATTTTGCAGATCCATTAATTAGCAAAGCATTTCATTAATTGTAGTGGTAAAAAGTTCAGTGAAGCTATCTGAAACATCCCTACAGCGATTAATTTGCATCCGGCAAGAGTTATTACCGTGCTATGCAGATTAACGTTTTATATATAAATATTCTGGTGGAAACATACGAGAAATCAACAATATTTGTCATTTCCCCCTCTTTACCCTAAACTCCATCGGAGGAATGTCAACAGAATGCAACCACGATCGATGCACCTGCCAGCCAGCCATCTTTATGGCCTAATTCGATTTCTTAAGTAAACTAACTTTGTGGGCTTTGTCAGTTGTTTTCACCACCACTTAGCTAATAGCAAAGAACGCGTTTTTTATAAGGTTTTATAAGGTGCTTATCAACGTAATTGCATCTGCAGGACGTTGTCCTTAATGACATCAGGAGAAACATTGGGACAACAATAAAATCAAATAAAAGTCTGATGTACAAACAAGAAGTTTTTTTTTTTTTTTTGCTTTTTCTATGATACAAGAAAAAAAGAAATATTACATAAACATTTTGCTAAATCAAGGATATTAAACTCAAATTCTTGCATTGAGCCACACAAACAGGGTCTATGTGGGCTAAAAAAACACGCATAGATTCACTTGTTTATTTAAAAGAAATGAGACAACGGTAAAGTTAACGCTCTCTTTTTGATACTTATCATCTCTGGTGTGGAAATATCATTAATTCCTCGAAGGATATCCTATACGCGACGATTAATTGCATAAATCATCCAAGGTGGTATCGTTGCTCTGATATGAAACATTCCTTTTCATCAGTGGAAACAATTGTTCTTGTTGATAAGTACTTCTAAGTAAGAAAATAATTGAACAAAACATGGCAAGCAAATATAAGTAATACTAGCTATTTCCCACGACTTCGTTCGCGTGGAAATTTTGACGTGTATGTATGAGAACTGATGGTCTGATCAAAATGTAAAATGCTATCAGACCGTATCATTATGATGCTGTTGAAAGCAGAGTCTGATATGATATAGTCAAGAAACTTGCAACTGATCGAGAAAGATCTACAAGAACATTTTAACATTTCTTTTTATTCTACCATAATTAGAATAAAAAGATACCATACCATATAAATATCTAATACCATAACTAGAATTTTTATTCTAATACCAACATTAAGCCCTGGGATTTGTTGATCGTCATTGTAAAAGTCAATTTTAAGTGAAATTGCTACCTCTTTGAAACAAAATGGCAAAATGCTTGGAATAACAGATATGCGGGAATTAAAAATTCTGTCTCCTTTAGCAGCTCCTGTAATAATGATAGCTTTTATAATATTACTGCCAATCTCTCCGATACGAAGCCTGGTGCCGTTGCGTAGTCTTTGTGCATCAAGATTTCGCATCAGCAGAGCTGGAATGCCAACTTTAAGCTCCAGCTTATGCGAAGGTACACCTCTTGTTCTTGTTGATAAATACTTCTAAATAAGAGAATAATTGAATAAGACATGGTAAGCAAATATAAGTAATATTTATTCGTCCAAGGTTCACTGAATTTCCTTTCAAATCTCAATATCGAATCACATTTACTTTCATTTGTAAATGGTTCTATATTTATGGAGAAAATGAAAGGAAACAAAAAAAAAATTCTTCTAGAAAAACATTAAATATTCATACCTCAAATTCAGTTGTAACTTCTAAAATTTTCGATATAAAACAATTAGTAGGTGATCATTAGAGAATTTTGTTGTTGACGATTAATAGCTATGGATAATTTAAAATTTAAGAAAATATTAACAAAATTTTTCTTAAAGAAATTTTTGTTATTACATATTGTTACTTATACGTAGCCACAAAAACAATTATTGGTTTCTGCATGAGACGAGGATAATAATTCTGAAACTCTAGTTGTAGATTAATTTTTTCCAAAAGAAAAGTTTTTAGTTCAAGAAAGGGGATTTATACTGACAAAACTAATTTTATTTAGACCACACTTATTAGATGACCAACTGGAATATCAAACGCCACTTTCTTCTCGGCATCATTATTTGTGAAAATTGAGTTGGCTGGAATAGAACCTGAGACCTTGCAGTATAGTAGCCGGGTAACAAGACCACAAGACAATAGTAATGACTCACGCCTCGTAGCTGTTATCTGGCTTATAAGATTCACCACATATTAAGACGACTACAGAAGTTCCTCCAAACATTGGGGAGGGGGGATGAGGCCAGAGAAAGAAAAAAAAGATTAATAATCTTTAAACTTTTTGTTGTACTGTGTTATCATTTTTAAAACAATAAGAACATAAATAAATGCAATATTTGAATAATATTTCGTTTTAATTTATTCCGGTCTTACTCATGGTTAACTTTTATACAGAAAGAAAATTAGAAAGCAAAATAGGGCCAGTTAAAAATGTGGCTCCCAATAGAGTTAAAATTATTAAGATATTTGCTCCTTTTATGCGCGATATTTGCTAATCAAGATGTTCATAGAGTTCGTTCACAAGTTTTTCTAAAAATCTTTTCAATATTTGGCTTCACAAATTTTCAACCGTATATTGCAACTCATATTTAATGGTGTAACAACTCCTGCTTGCATAAATATCACGAGTCATTACACCCTATAATTTTCCATAGGATTCAAATTGTTTTTATCATGTGAAAACATGATGTTGTTTTGGTTAGAGGGTTTTGAAGCTCGAAATCGTGTAAGCAATGAATACTGAAGCTCGAAATTGCGTAGGCAATGAATAAAGCATAAATGGCAATTTTCATCATCATCTTTTAATCGCATATATTTTTTTACCTGCTTTTACCGGTATTGCATTATTATTATGTATCTTGTTTGAAAGCAGATGCGTTTTTAAAAGGTTGAAAGGTTGACCTGCTTTTACCAGCATATATATATATATATATATATATATATAAAGTAAAAAAACTGTTTAATGACTTAAATTAATTTAGATAAATAATGACTTAAGAAATAATAATGTTCTCACATGATACATGATAACTTGAAATTTGCGATCGCAGATTTCATTTTAATTTTTTTTTTGATGACCAGTCTAAAAACTCATTTGCTTGAAACCACAACTTGTAGACGATTATACATGAGAAGAGCGTTTGGTAATAATTTTTCAGTGAATATGTCTTGATATCCTTCAAAATTAATTTTTGGTTTCAAAAGGTCTAACGGAATTGTTCCATTATGAAGAAATTCTCCCGAAACCCTAACACTACCACCACCAAATTGGCGTTAAGAAAAGAACTGCTCATTTACAACGTAAATTATACCAATAATATAGGAAGCCATCAGATCTATCCAAATTAAATTTCTTTTAATATGCGATAAATTCTATTTAATTCCAGGGATAATATGCTGTTTTGTCCATTCTTCCCGATTAATCATTTGTAGTTTTGTTAGAGGAGGCTGTTTTCTCATTTCGAAATATTCTACATGTGAATTTTTAAAAGAACATTATGCACAATTCTATTCAAATGTGACAGTTGCAATTCCCTTTTAATTTAAGTAGAGAATTAGTACTGAGAATGGATCGATTAATTATGGCATTTTTATCGATTAGATAGAGACGGGTTTGACCATATCTTTCATATATAGCATATTGGTCAGAAATCTTTCAAGAAGTTATTCAGAACACTTTTTGAGGGTCTTAATCGTCTCGCAATTTCTCTGGAAAACAAAACTTCTTCTTTGAAACTAAGAATCTTACATAACTTTCTTCTTCACATAACTTTTTTCTTCTTTCCATATTATGATTTCATCAAACATATTTTAGGCTGAAAACTTAAATAATATTAATAAATAAGCATTTGTTGTAAAGCTCCATCTGTCTTTTCTATTTTACGGGCAGAATTTTGACATTTTTTTATACCTTTCTAATTTGTATAATGACCTTTGTACATTGAATGAAAAGTACCAGATAGTAATCAAAATTACATAGACCTGGGTAGAGTCACTTTAATAAACTTTAAAATTAAACAAATGATTTTTTTGTTTTTATTTTCCAGTATTTAACATTCCCGTGGTTTACAATTAGTTTCCATGGTGTAAGTGATAATTAATACAAATGGATTCTCATAATATATATTTCCTCATTTACACCATTATTTATCTGGTCCCTTGAAAATTATGCAAAAAGGATAATATTGCACTTAGAAACGAACTAAAATTCCATTAACTTCCAATAAATATGTGTCTTAAATCAATTATCAGAAAAGAATGTTGTGGATAACAAATATATTCTGACGGATTATATTCGTTAGCATTTATTGTATTCCACAAAGAGATGTACATTTCTAAAATATCTATAAAAAAATCCGATGCTCCACAACACGTGGCTTATACAAAAATGTCACGAAAATTCTTTCCGAAGAAGCACTAAAGTCTATTTTGAGAGCTGACACTCCAAATTCTTTAAGTCTGTTTGAAACTCGGATGGAAGTTGACACCAACACACAGCAACTCACTGATAAAAAAAAAAAAACAGTCTTTAATCCGACAATGGATGATGTCAGCTTCTCTGATACGGAAAAAAAGGAAACTCTTCCATTATTTATTATTTTGGTCCTTTTTTAAATCCATCCAAAAGAAAGAAGTTGCCGGAGAGTTCTTCATTCCATAATGTTACCATCTTAGGAAACAAATTTTTTTTATTCTATGTCACATTGTTTTGGCGGGGAATATGGTAATGTGACTTTAAGATAATGATTGCTAAAACCGTATCTTCAATAGAAGAAAGATAAAAATTGAAAGCCTTTTTTCTTTTAATTTAGATTTGAATAAAAAAAAATCAACAATCATTAGCAAAATTTTTTACTTTTTATTTCAACTTTATCTCGGAAGATTCAGTATTATTTTAATATTATAATATTTACATACTGACATACTAAACGTGAATTGTGTCATGTGGCATACAAAATGTAAGCATCTTTCAAAACACAAGGCAATTAACTGGATCTAGTACTGTGACATTTGACAAATAGTTATTTCTTGGATGGTAGATTTCTCTAAAAGATATGTTTTCAAAATTACAATAAGATTTTCAAATTGAATGTTAATCAAAATTTTAGCCCCTTTTTTTCTTATTAGTTTCTAAACATGTAACTACTTAAAAATAAATTTTAAACCTCATTAAAATTAAAAAATGTTTTTTCACTAATATCAATTTTATTTCCTAATAGTTTTATTTAAATTTATTTTAATATTTTGAATACAAATAATTCTGAAATATCTTGATTTCCAAAAATTAAACTACATAATTAATAATCTGTGCCTTCGTTGAATTGCGGATCTTTTATAAAATCGTAATAGAGTTGTATGGGTCTGCAACTGTACACTAGAAGGCAGAGGCAAAAGATTATACTAAATAGTTTATAAGCAATATAATTGAAAATCCTACCACGTAATGATTTTGGTGTACTCTCTGTCATTATTGCTCACGATAGTAATTGGATTTCTTATTTCCACTTGAGCACGTAAAAGCAGCTTATCAGAGCTCCTCGTCTGCCAGGAGAAACTCATCGATACAGGATGCACACTCGAGGATTGAAGAACCTATTGTTGTGCATCACTCGTTGAGATGTCCTTTCAATTTGCGGTGAATTGCTTAGTTAGGACAGCAGAACGTGATCTTTGATCTCAAAATCTACTTCTTACTTGAAGAGAAAAGTGAAATTGCAGCAATTATAGAGTTACAAAGTTTTGAGTTTTGCTCTAAAATATCTTTAGAAAGTGGATTCGTATTCGTTATTAAGGAAGCAAAGATTTAGGAGAAAATTTGCTTTCTCGAAAAAATTAATTATTTCTTTAAAAAGAAACTGAAATGTATGTTTTAAAAATACTCAAATCTGAATAACAGTATTTTGGAGTTCTATTACAAGTATTATTAATTCTAAAATTTAAAATTCTTGACAAACAAATATTCTAAGACAATAACCGAGGAATTATTTCAAGTTATTCCAAGAAAAAATATTATTTTTTTAAAACGCCGAATTGTGAATTTGTCAACTCTTATATAAGATAACACATCCTACAAATGGAATTTATTATTAATTCTATTCATATAAAAGCACAAGGCACCCGAGATACTTATGTGTATCCAAGGGTCTTTATCACATTTAAGTTTGTCCAAAGGATTTTTATCATATATATAACATTCATTATTAAGACAATACATATAGGAGCTTAAAGAATATCTGAGGCCTCTGAATATGCCGCATCCAAAGGATTTTTCAACTAATTGCAGATTTAAATATCATAAATTCCTTAACAATACATCATTAAAGGGAAGTGTTGCATTTTTTTGTTTCAAAATTTTTATTGATATATTTAATTTGAATACAAATATTGGATTTTTTTGTGGTTTTTAATTATTTGTGGTAAAACATCGTATTCTTTCGATCAACCCTTGCGAGTAAAAACAAGGTCTGCTAATTGCTTTCCCAGAAGTTTTCCAAGTGCAGTTGTCAATGGTAGTCAAATGTTCGAATGCAGTTGGCGATGAACTTTGCAATTATAAGGGAATTCTGGAATAGTTCCAGAATTTTCCTAATCCTAAATATGATTGAACATCAATAATTCAGACTGATATTTGGAGAAATCTTGATTTGATGGATATTCAGGAAATTTTCAAATCCCTGAATTTGATTGAACCCATATGTGAAGAAATAAGATTCGTCAAACTTTCACAAAAAGAAATGGCAACGAAATGTGAATAGGGTGGCCTGTGGCAACACACTTATTCCTTAAAAGAAACATTCTGATAGATTTAGTATAAAAATAATCTGATAGAATAGTTAACTTTCTTCTTAAATATATCTTGTAAAATAAACAATTTCTGTCACCTCAAACTTTTGACAAAAACAACAACCTAAAAAACAATTCGTTGAACTATTGATTTCGAATGTCAACTTTTATACAATGAGCCAAATCGAATTTCGAAAAAAGAAAGTGTTTTTTTCAGCCTATGTTACAGAAAATCTTCATTGATTATATCATTGCCTTTACAGATGTTATTATATTTTTAAGATGATCAGATGCCAGATATATTCAGATGGGATAATATTTTAAATTTAAAAAAAAAAAACTTATAGTCTCTGAATATTTGCAATCTTTTGTCATAGAGATGTTTTCCTATCTGCGGATTTTCTTCCTTCTATAACATCATAGTAGTTCCGCAGATATCGAGCTATACGAATGTAATTACTAATATATTTTAGGACTAAATGCTGTAATATCCATTTTCTCTGCGATATGTAGTGAATAGCTTATACGCCAGTCAATAGCTACGCTACACGCGCAATAGCTGTTGTATTGGGGTCATGTTGTTGGGCTGCGAACCACAAGGTCCCAGGTTCTATTCTCGCATGTAACAAACCGCTACATTGGTGACCTCGGACAATGGATCTGCAACCTTCGTGCAACTACTGTGGCGCCATTTATCTGCCGCAAACCAAAGTCGTCAGACTCACTTGACGCAGCAACCTCCCCCACCCCCAAAAAAAGCCGTGGCAACACAAAGCCGTCAGATTTACTTGGCGCAACAGCATCAGCAACCATTCACACGCTCGCCATAACGCTTGGCACTGCTCAAATGGGTACAGTCGCTGAACAAACGCATCCTTCGTCCAGCTATCGTTACTCCATCGATCGGCAGCAACCACTCATACACACTCGCCTTCGCGCGCCATAACGCGTGGCGCTTTAATCACGTTCGTCGCTCGCCTAACTGGCGCGATAAACACCGACTCACAAGTGGGGGAGCATTGTGGTGGTAACTTCATAAGCCAGATAACAACCCGCGGAAAAGACTGTACACTTTTGTCTAGTGGCTTTGGTATTCGGCTATGAACCCTAACGTTACGAGGTCAAACCTCAACTTGCACAGATACATTTCATTTACATTCAAGTCCCGTTTAAAAACAACACTAGAGCTTGTGGTGGTGTTATATAGTGTTGTTTAAAGCACTTCATCGCTATTAGAAAAATAAACTCTTTATTTCACAAACAACTATCGTAACATCACCGCTTAGCGCACGTATACATAGAACGGGGATTCCCCGGGCGAAGTATTAACATAGATTGTATTAGGGAAAGTAGATAGGTAGCGCTTTAGAATAACATGAATGCAAGTTGGCACTACGATCACTACATGAGTATCCCCCTAGTGAACAAGGAGAACGATAATGTGAGAATACAAGATAAATATACGCGCATAAGAATAAAACATCACGTAATACAATAAGTATAATATAGGATAATGGTTTCAAATGGTAAATAGAAATTGATGTAAATAGATGCAATAATATATGAAATACATAAAATTACAGTTACAATATATATACACGACAATTTATATCTCAGCAATTGATCTCGCTGGAAAATGGACATGACGTCCACTACGAGTGGTAGTTGGTTTTGTCAATAATTGTTCATTTTTAGAAGAAAGTTCACCTTGAGTTTTATGAATAGATGCAGGTATAGAAGGTAACGAGTCATTAGATCCTGTCAATACATATACAGGTTTGACACGGTCTATGGAAACTGTGACATTTTAATTATTAATTTTTAATACAAAAGTTTTATCTTTCCTGCTGATTACAGGGTGTGGACCAGTATAAGGAGGTGAAAGAGGAGGTTTAACACTGTCCACTCTCAAAAATACATGAGAGCAAGTACTTAAGGATGGATGAATATAAATAGGCTTAACCGAGTGTCTAGACGTAGAAATAGGATTTATAGATTGCATTAGTGCTTTGAATTTTGATACATAAGTATCTGTTGGTATTGATAGATCTACTTTTGAGGTTAAAATGTCAGAAGGCAATCTGAGGGTTGTACCAAGGACTAATTCAGCACATGTGGCATTTATGTCCGGTTTAATTGCAGATCGAATTCCGAGTATAACTATGGGAATAGTTTCAGTCCAATTTGGTTGACAATGGGCTATAATAGAACTCTTAAGATCCCTGTGGAAACTCTCTACAAGTCCATTGGATTGGGGATGGTAGGACGTTGTACGGATTCGATTTGTACCCAAAATATTATTCAAATGTCTAAATAGATGTGAATCAAAATTTTTACCTTGATCTGTAGTTATAGTTACTGGACAACCGAAACGAGATATCCAATTATGAATTAGGGCTTTACATGTTGTTTACCTCGGGTGGCGTAACTTCCATGATTCTATCCGCAATTTCCGCAGCTTTAGTGGCATTCAGAGGACTAATTGCTAGAAGTATAGACTGGACGGTTTTGAGCAGTTGTTGTAAAAATAACTCCAGAAGAAGAGTATCCGAAATTTGATGGTTTTCGGCCCGCCTTTGCATAACTCGTAGTAAATCAGTCGGCTTTCGGTCACCTAACTGTTCACCGGCAAGAAGACATCTAATTTCTTGAGATTTCGATTCACCGCATCTTTTTACAAGTTCCTCTTTCAATTGATTGTAAGGATCGTCTTTGTCAGGACAAGTGATGACATCTCGAGCTATAGCTGCTGTTTTAGGAGAAAGGTTAGCGACACAATAGTTGTACTTGGTTGCACTGGCAGTTATCGGTTTCGGAACTGCAAGCTGAAATGTTGCCTCTGCCATTATAAACCAAAGTTGAAGGTCTCCAAAATTAAATGGAGGCATCTTCACGGCAGAATTTTCTTCCATGTTGGAGAACTTGAAACGGAAACAGCTCAGAACAGCAATTGCAGGCGTTGAAAGTTTTGAATTTTACTTATACGTGATCTCTTTTCCGGGTCACCATTGTGGTGGTGTTATGTAGAGTGTTGTTTAAAACACTTCATCGCTCTTAGAAAAATAAACTCTTTATTTCACAAACAACTATCGTAACATCACCGCTTAGCGCACGTATACATAGAACGGGGATTTCCCGGGCGAAGTATTAACATAGATTGTATTAGGGAAAGTAGATAGGTAGCGCTTTAGAATAACATGAATGCAAGATGGCACTACGATCACTACAAGCTATTCTGGGACTCAAAAAAACTCGCATGTTAGAGACGCGGTCAGATGACCAGGATGATACCTCCGCTGGCTCTCCTCTTCAAGGCTTCTGTACCACATCAGCGGGAATGCATTTAGACATGACGGATTTGATGGGCACTAGGCCCGTTTACATGAACGATTCTTCGGTGGAATCGGGTCCCGAATCTGAAACCTTCCGCCTGTGAAGCCACATCTTACCACGAGACCACCGCGGCCTCTTCATAGTGATACAAAATAGCTTGAATGCTATAACTTTCAAATTTCTAATCCAACTTATTATGCATTCAACTCCTTATCTAAGTTTGAACTCGATATCTTTTCCTCCAAATAAAGGTTAATATAGAACAATAAAGAAATTCTTTTTCAAAAAAATCAAGCAGATACATGTTTAATTAACCATTAATAAATAGATAAAAAATCTGAACTATATAGAATTGTCAAAAAAATAAATGTAAGATAATAAGAAAAAAAATATTTCTAAAGTATGCACTCAAGCAAGGGAAGAAAATAATTTTACTAATGATAAATGAAGAATTTTTTTTATGAACTTTATCCAAAAGTTTTGTATTAAGATTAGATTATTATTTTTATTAGTTTACTGAAGATGAAGAATCTGTCATAAACTTGCGCTGAAACACATTGTACTAACCTCGCCTGATTTGTTGATGTTGCTATACAGAATTTAAAACGCCTTTCTTATATCGTGCCCATAACGTATCACACTAAAATCTATTTAAAGCTTATATTTTAAAGCATTTTGTCATCCTACTTTTAGAAACAGAAAGATCATGATATAATGGTGAAAAATAACCTCCAAATGTGTATTCAAAGCGCTCATCGGTATAAATGGATTTGTTTCAAAAGGAATTTACTGTTCGCAAAGATAAATCGATGTTTCTTCGGTTTCTTTTGATAAATGGAGGACATGAGATGGATCTTTCTCGAACATTTTGAATAAAAATGGAAGTAAAAGGCGTTGAAAAGGAAATAAGAAGAAGTTTTCAGTCCTTTAAAATTGCCAAAAACTAAAAAATATGTGCATTTAAAACACATTTACTTAACACGACAATTGCATAATTGCCATTTAAAACTGCTTAGAAAAAATGTCAATGAATTTTCATACATACATAGAGGGGAAAAATTTAAAAACAAAACAAAATACCAAATGTCGAAGTAACTTTATTTTTTGATTCCAAATAGAAATCAGAATTCTGATAAAAAATTTCTTGAAATTTCATTGGCAATCAAGTGCCATCTACTAGCAAAAATAATGACTAACGCAGAAGCATGCAAAATGTGCTACACATTTTGCAGAAGGGAAGAGGTATTTGGAACATTCTGCAAATTTTGCAGAAGAAAAAAAAGGAATATGGAATCATATACATAAGATAAAACAAACAAAAAATAGAAAAAATAGCTGTATACTTTAAAAAAAATCGTTTTATGCGATTTTACTAAATTAGATCATTTAAAGCTGAATTAAAACAAGTTCAACCTGAATTTAACTCAGATAAAACTATTTTTTTAAACTCTGAAACTGGAGAAGAAATTGCAACCATGTGACAGAAATTATTTTATTAATTGACGATGTAAATAAAATTTCACCTATTTTTCTAAATTATTCTACAAATTTTTGAAATAATACATATGGAATTAAGAATAATTTGCTATTTATCGTTGAAATTCAGAATTTGTTTGTGTTTGAAATTTCCAAATGGAAATCGTGAAATCACTCAGGAGAGTTTGGCTATTTTTGTGGCTATATTTCGTTTCTTATAAACCAGCAAGCTTCTCTCTTTGTGATTATTATTTTTTATACTTATTCATCCAACATGAGTACATCAATGATATATCGGCGGCTAAATAAGCAGGTTCTCACTTTTTTTTTGGGGGGGGAGAGAATAATAATGTTATTGGGTAGAGTTGTCTTGATTCCGATGATGGAACATGCCTATTGTGGGGAAAGAAAGATCACGACCGTTGATGCTCTTAGTTCCTGAATTGATATATAGACAATTTTTATCCAGGTTATTTCAAATATCACTTGTGGTGATGATGATAATAATAATAATAATAATTGCCTTTCTTGCCTTAATAAATTGCTTTTTTTGCATTTATTTTTCAATAATTTCGCTTTTATTTAAAAAGGACACTCCTACTTTATTCGTTTATCCCCCAGTTTTTTAGATATTTTTTTAATTCTTTTTTGGAAATATGTATAGCATGTAATAAGATAATTCATTAGTTCACACAGTAAAATCTCACACAGTAATAAAAAACACATCTATGAATGGATAACTCCAAAATGATTTAATCTATAAAAACAATGTATTGCCGAATCTTGGTTCAACATATGATATATTGGTTAGTTTATAATATAATCGTGGAGAAAATATTTTTTAATGAGTTTACAGTAAGTTGTTGTACTTATGATAGTGAGCAAAAAATAATAGAAATATTTTAAAATTGATAAATTCCAGCATTTTTAGTAAGTAATGTGAAAAACATTATCATAATTACAGAATATTCACAGCAATACCTTTATTAAATAATCACAGAATTTTCTTCTTTTTTAAAATTTTAATCAGAGGAAATATAACAAATTGCTATTCTTATGACTGGATTGATTGGAATAGTTAACATCATTTTATGACAATAAACAGAAGTTAAAATAATTAATTTTAATGTCATAATCCTTCTTTTATTTTACCAAAATTGTTAAGGAAGTGTACACATTTTAATTTTATTTATTTATTATTTTAATTTCAGTTGTTGATTTTGATTTTGAATTCCATTTTCAGTGTACTGAATTTATAAAATATATATTTTATTTTCCTCTAAAATTTGAAGAATTAACTTTTCAGTAATATGAATCTCATATCTGGAATTTTTTCTTTAATTTAAATAATTTTTTAACAATAAATTTTAAGCAAATTTATAACGCTGCATTTTATTGTTGTTAAAAAATTAACTCTTATTTTATTTATTTTTTAAATTTTCCACTCGCATGATTCTGCTTATGTTAATGTTATAATAATAAAATTGTTTCCATTGGAAAAGCATCTGTGAGTAAATTTTATATTTTTCCAGGTTTAACCTTAAAAAAAGTCAATATGACAACTAAGCTGAAAAAACAGAAGTAATATGAGTTTTGTTTGATAATAAAAAGAATCGTTTGGCGTAGTTACTTTACTTTTTGATTCCAAATGGAATGGAACTCAGTTGAGACTTCTAAAAAAATTATTTATATCAAAGTGCCATCTATCAGTAAAAATAATTACGAATTAAAAATTATAAAAACACTGTCAGTTTAAATATGGAATGCATTGCATAATTTGTAGAAGGTAAAATTGCGCCACACTTCCTCACAATCTGAAATAATGAGCAATTAGGTTATTTTTTGTTATTTCAAGCAGTTTGCATTTTTATTTATGCTTTGCGCAACATGATAATATTTGTAGACTGGTATTATTTTTGTAAACTTTGTAAAAATCGATACTGACAGAATGTCACAGCAGATGCAATGAAATTAGAAGAAAGAAAAATTAACCTATATTATTATTAAACTATGATTCTTCAGACTTGAAATTTGAAACTTTCTTTTTTAGCATTGAACTTAATAAAGCGAATCAATATTAAGACAAAATAATACACTAAAGAAATTTTATTGCTTAAGATTATAGAAAAAAATTAAATATATTTATCATAGAAAATGGTTCTCAAATCTAATTTCTTATTATTTGTCAAATTAACAGAAAGGTTCTAGGGATGTCTTTTCATTATTTTATTTCTTATTCACTAGGAAACAGAAACAATTTTTCAAGAAGCAACTCTTATCTTTGGAGACATCTATTTACGTATCGACCACGCATTGTTTCCCTTCCCCAAAGTCTATTTGCTGTCTATCCCGGAACAAAGGGCCCTGGCAATCAACGTTTCCTGCCCTCCATTGAGGTCGTCCCTCCAATAAACAGATAAATTCTTCGGGTTCCGTTGTGGTCAATTGATCGGCGAAATAGGAAAGCTGACCATTAGGGCAATCTGGATCCTTCATAAATCCTTTCCTGCATTCTTTCTCGATGGGAATGGAGCTCTTGAAATCGGGAAGAAAAATAATAAGTTATCGATTAGTTACTGGCACTGATAGAATATTTTTTGAGAAAAATATTTTAATAAAAATGCAGTTTAGTTGCAATATGTCTTTTTTAAAAATATAAAGAGTACAAATTATTGAGAAAGTATTATAATCGGTCAAAATTTCGAACTGGAATTTCTAGCTTTCAGACTTCGGCATTATATTTGTCGTTCTGGCTGTATATAACTCAAAAATAAATGCAGACGAGTTTGAGTTAGAAAGATGAAATTCGGTATACAAGCGTCAGATTTCTCTCGTAGGTTTCGCTCCATTTTTCAACTCATTCACTCTGAGGAAGTCTCCAGCACAAATGAATTTATCGATAACTACAAAACATTAAAAGCTAGATAGATCAAATTTGGTATTAAATTTAGCATCTAAAATGCAGATACTTAATTGAAGCAAATCTGTTAAAGGGTGGACCTTCTGTTAGCCTGTACTTTTGCATGCATGTAAACACAATAACTCATAAGCACAATGTCTTAAATCAATAAAATTCAGTATGTTATCTTGTGATTACAGCTAGGTCCGTGCCGAATTTTGGTTGCAATTAGTCCGAAAAAAGGTATTCAAAATTCATATTCGCATGTTAGATTCAGTAAAAATGTTAGATTCTCGCCAAATAATTATATTTCGCTTCTATTATTCGCCAATGCCATGAAATCCATTCGTGTTTAAGCCCTAAGGTTCACAATTTTATGCTGGAAGAGAAAGAAAGGCATTTATTGGAGAGAATTCGAGAAAGTTTTCACGAAATCATTTCCACTAGTAAATATAATGGAGATTTGTCACAAATTCCCGTTTGTGTGCTTTGATTGTTAGAGATAGTTAATGAAAGCAGGCGAATAATCAAAATCTTCTATGAAAGTTGCATTGAATAATTTGCGATATTCAACGCTAAATATATTTTTTCAAAATGTTTTCAGCTTGCAGTGATTTATTTGTTATGTTTGGTATGCAAACTGGAGATTCGTGGTTTGGAGATGCATTTGCAGATCTAGGAATCAGATGTTAAGTGAGTAATTATTGAAAAGTAATTTACCATCTTTTTGCAATAATATGTTGGCCCATAATAAAGACATTATATTTTTGGACAAACAAGTTTATAAATTAAATTGTCTAAATTAACAAATTTAAATGTAATAAAATATACCCATTTGTGGCAATTCTGGAAATAGGCTTAACTTTCTATTTTATGAATTGATCAGGGGAGCAGATATTAGGGCACAGTCACTGCATCCAGCAAGCCCCATTCACTTTTTTGGCATTTAGATATGATAATTTAATTTTGCATTTTCAAAATGCATCAAAAATCTTACAGCATTAATATTAGAGCTTTGAATCTTAAGAGAAATACCCAGTGAATGATTTTCAATTTTTATAGAGAGGGAAAAATTTCTCAAATAAAATTATGATTCTGATAACCACCGATTTCTATCTAATAATAGAATGGACTCGTTCTACTTTTCTGAAAGAATTATAGCCCAGATCGGAATAACGCTTATTTTTTCTCCAGAGACTTTCGAAACAGGCTTTTAAAGGTTTTTGCGTTAAGAAAAAATTCTTCTCGAGTTTGAAATTTGAAGATAAATAAAAGATAGGATAATTATTAATAAAAAAGGTTAGTTAGAAAAATAAAGTAATGTATATTTTTTTATATAAATAGACGCGAAAAAGACATTTTTTAAGCCATTATACTATTTACTTATACTTACTTTATTAATTCATGTTAACTATAACCAAATAATTATTTCATGAACGTGAGTAAGGATTCAAATTAAATAATAGAAGAATTTATTTTGAGGTTTAACTAATTTAAAAATTAATTAAACTTTATTTTTCTTCTTTTTAGGATATCTTAGCAAACAAAAACTTTCCTTCATCAAGTAATAAATCTAGATATCATTTTTATTATCTGATAATTTATCTATTCAAAATTAATTTTAAAAGACAATGCAAGTTTGGGAAAAAATATATTGTATAATCTACAATATCCACAATTCTACATTATATTAATTGCCACTGAAATTCAATGGATGTAAGTCAACTAAAATATTGAACAAAAAGAAATTAAGTACTTTTTATATGAAGAGCTATCTTACCGAATGTCGTAGAAATGGATAGTTATTGAATTCAAATATATTTTTTAACTCTTCGAAATAAAGCAAATGAGCGTTTTTTTAAAAAATGATGGAGTAGATCGGATACAGACAAAAATTTGATTCGGAATTTCTGGCTTTAGATCCAAGGACTTAATATGTTTCAAAATAGTCTTCCATTCAATGCCTCATTTAAAAATTATTTATTTATTATATGCTTGATAAATCTATACTTATAATAAAGCGCAACGTGTGTGTGTGTGTTGGCGCTCTACAGGCCAGATCATTCAACCTACAGCTACCAAATTTGGCACGTGTATACCTTGGAGGCCGGGAATGTGCACCTGGGGGTTATTTTTTCGAATTTTTAATTATAATTGTATTTATTTAAAAATTAATCGAAATTTTGACGTGTTTCAGCTATAACTGCCGAAAATATTACCGCACAAAAAAATTTTTTACATGAAGTTAAAGATAAAAAATTTATCTTTTAAATGATACTACTGTTTTAATCTTAAAATTAAATTTCTATTTTTAAAGAATTTTTAAATAAATATTTTAACTATATTTATCAACAATTTTTTCGTACAAAATAAAAATAAAATTTAAGCTGCACGAGCACGTTTCGCATTCAGGGGAAAAAATTAGCTTTTTTCAAAGCGTTGCCATCCATTGATTAAAGCTCCAATTAAAAATAAATTAAATCTTTTTTGGAAATGAAATCTGCAAAAATATAATTTTCGGCACGTGTTTGTAGGAAATGAAACAAATATGAAATATTATTTTTCTAAAAAATAAATTTAAGAAAAATTATTTTATGATCTTTTACACTCTCTATATTATTAATCCAATTAATCAGTTTTATTTTAAGTCAAGTTTTGTTTAATATGAACAGGATATCCATTCAAATCATGGCCATACAGCTAATTTATAAACCTTTAGTAATAGAAACAGATCTGCTCAAATGGTTTAAATGGAAAATGATTATATTTTATGTAACTTGATTCAATAAATGCTCTAATAAATAACGAATTTTTGATTTTACATAAAGCTTCTACTGTGGAAATCACGATTAACAAAATGTTCTTGAAACACTAATATTTTAAATAAAAAGAGTTAATTTCCAATCAAATAAATCAATCACTTAAACTGGCTGCTTTATGAAAATTTGAATATCACCATTCAATAAGAAAAAGGATAATTTTAGATTTTCCATCGATCGTTTCAAGGAAAATACGCCAATCAGCACGCAAGTTTCTCAAGATTAATTGACCTAAGATTATGAAAATGTTGAGTTTTTCTAAATTTTTAACATTCAAAACTTCATAAATAAGTTTTAGTTGATCGTGGAAAATAGAAACATTCATTCATTTATTTAAAATTTGGTGTGTCCAGAATATTTCTCAGAATATGATACCTTACTGCATTAAATTTAGACTTCATAATTTTTGAAATATATTTATAGGCCGGAACAAAATGTTATTATTGATTTCATTTCAATCCTTTGGAAATCAAAACTAAAAACTGAATTTTATGCTGAATCTGAGAAATTTTTGTTGAATTATTCTTTGAGATATTTCATAAATTATGAAAAATATTTTGTAGTTCACGTAAGACTTATATACCGAGCGATTCTGTTTGCAATACTCATATTCAATAATAATAATAATAAATAAATAACAATAAAAACGATAAATAAAATAAAACGCTTAGTTTTATTAAAAATATCTTTATATTAATTGCAATTTCATAGTTTCCACTTTAAATTAAAGTTGAAGTTTTACCGGAAATGACAACAAATTAGCAAAATATATATAGTAAATTGAACGAAACGATCTAAACAACAGTATAAGTTTGGTATGACTATCAAAATTTGAAGATTAAAATTGTTTTGTTTGAGAATCTATTAAGAGACCAGCTACTTACAATATTTAATTCAAAATTGTAGTAAGCGGTAATACTGGCGAACCGGCTGGTCGCCAAAGGCGGCTATTATTAGGAATAAAACCTAGATCATCCTTGAGCAATGTGAGCGTAGATGTAGTGCAGTATATTATTCAAACTCAAACAAAAATACTTACGAATTTGAGAGCTGCAAATTCATGGAGAAGTAACGCTGTGAAGGAGCATTGTAACAGCAACAAATTAATCTTTAAAGGTAAAAAAATATTCATTGTGCTTAGCTAAATAATATTTAAAAGCATGAATGCATGAACAAAAATGATAACTACCACTGTGCCTTGGTACCCAAGAATATTGAATGATCGAACTGCCGTATTATGGGAATTGTGATTTATTACCCAATGTTTATTACCGGATCCAGCAGACTTCTATAGGAAGTACACCCCTCATCGGAAACAGTTAACGCAACCGCATCATTAATGCTATATCTTAAGGAAAAGCGAGAACGCGATTATTTATCCCAAAATTTACCATCCAAGTACTCGCGGTCTTTCCCAGGTTGGAATACATGCATATACAAGAACACCTGACCATTCCAAAGAGAATATGCAGGTAGTTTATAAACACTCGAGCGAAAGCCCGCGCATGCAGAATAAATTAGATAAACAGCAGAAACTTCCATACTTACTGTATTTTATAACTTCTAACAGTATCAATAAAATTGAAAATTTAAAAATAATAAGTGAGGATTTAGAAACTATAAAAGCGACAATTATAATAATTTTGAAAAGTATATGCAACTTAAAAGTAATAGCAGCATTTAAAGAGTAAGTAATAATGAAATAAAATGCAAAATAATTTGTAAAATAATAATTAAATCTAGTATATCACATATGTACCTTGTATTTATACATGTGATATATTAGCTGAAGATATATTTCCGAATCTTAAAATTGTTGCATTTATTTTTGTATATGATTTTACATCTTGCCAAATGACAGAAGAATGCAAAATAAAAAATGAACTGGTTTTAAATGAATCTTTAAAAGGCGAGGTAAGAAATTCGTTTAAAATCTCGTTTAGAAAAGTTTACTATTTTTCTTTTTAAAATAAAAACCATTCAAAAGGATTAAAAGTTTGTCAAAACCATTTGTATGAAACGTCATAAAAAGTTTTTCATTCTTTTCTGGCTCACTGAATTTCCATTAATAAACATAAACTTTATACTATCGAGAATTATTATTACATTTCACAAGAATTCGTCCTCACAATAAAATTCTTTTCACTAGTATAGCATCGCAATTTCCCAAATTATATTTCAAATAAAATCATGTATAATATTTAAAAATTAATATATATATATATATATTTTAATAAGCAAAATATGGTTAACTTAAAATTATCCTCGAAATTGCTTGGTCATGGCTAATTCGCAAAATGATGAAAAAGTGGACATATCAACACGAAAATGCTTTTAAACAAGTTCCGCAGTTAATCAAATTTACAGATTTATGTTTAAAAAATTTCAAGAACAAATGAGGCAAGTTCCCTTTTACTCAAGAATCAAAAATATCTTGAATTAATATAAATAAACAAATGAAATGCAGAATTCAAATTTCATTTTTTATATTCAATTTGTAATGCAGGAAATGACACTTAAGAATGGCGGAGATTTTTTAATGCAATGAAACATATTATAAAATTATATTAACATTTGTCAGCTGAAAAGCAAAGAAGCTTTGATTATTAACGCGAATGATGGAAGTGCCAAACGATAATCTAGTTTGACACTTCCGATCATTGACTCACAAACGAACTCTTCATGGATATATTAAAGTAACTCGTATTAAAAAAGTGGTAAGTGAATGAATTCAACTTTTTGGTTTCAGACAATAAAAATTGAAATCATAATATAAAATTTTCCACCCATTCTGAGATAATTTTTTTATTTTTATTAATACTCTTACATTATAGCTGTGGTTAACTATATTTCTAAAGAAAAAATTAAATATCAATTTATTTTAATAAAAATTTATTTTTTCAATAAATTTTTATTCTTGTCACTAGATGGCGGACTGATCGATTTTAAATAATTCCTATAAAAATAAAAATGAATGAGAATTTCCCCCAAAACGATCATGCAAAATAGAACAACATATTAATTCTAGGAATTTTGAGATAAAAAAAACTGATTTTTCCGAGAAGGTATTTTTTTTTCAAACAGCACACACAAAGGAAAATTAACATGGATAAGAACATTTAATTGCTTTATTTCGTAGAATTTTGAGTCTTCTTGTTTCTTTTACATAAAGAAAATTCCCATTATATTGAAGAGAAGATTATTTCAGCTGTACTTACATCATAGCAATGTGTATCGATTGCTACTTTATTTACATATAGCATAAATCTTTTTTAAAGTTGATTTTAAAAAATAAATAGATAATTGTTCTTGTTTTCAAGATTTCTATTTCAAAAATAATAGTAATTTTAAGAACTGCATTTTTTGTATTAATATAAAAGTAAAAATAGAAAATAATATATAATAATCAGATTAAAATAAAATATAAATATTTTTTTACAATTATAGAACTTCATTTCTGTAAATAATTTACGTTTAATAATGATAAATGGAATCATTTCACTTGCCGCCATAATAGTATGCTAAACACATACCATTTAACATTATGCTGGCATATTGTCTGCAGTTTTTTGTAGATGACAGGTTCCTTTTTCTACTTAAAGTTGCGTAATAGATTCCAAAATGGTTTAGTCGAGGTCATTTCACGTATATCGCGTGAGCTTAAACTGACTACATTCATGTTGCCATTTGATAGATGTTAATAAGAAAAAGCGAAGTTTAGAAAATATGGCATGTTTTACAAGGAGCAAAAGAAAAAAGAATGTTGCATTGCAGTAACATTCTTTTTCATTGTAGTTTAGTTTAAGACAACGGGCAGTTAGATTGCAAGCACTGTGACATATATCCAATAACGTCATGTGAACCATTAGATTTTTTGTAAAATTATCTCATTCTAAAAAGTATGAAAAGGATAATAAATAGCATTTGTTGCAACTGATATTCTCAGTTGCAACAAATGCTAGTCATGCATAAACTATGCTAGTCATAACAAATGCTAGTCATAAACTATTAAAGTTAAAAAGTTTAATAATAATTAATTAAGTTTAAAATAATCTTTCCCCATATATTATATATGAGAAAAGAAACTTTTTACAACTTTTAAAATCAAAGCAACTTTTTAAATCGCAGAAGTTAATCACACATTCAGTTAATTATAAATTAATTAAAATTTCATCCTTTTTTCCCAAACAACTTCGGAGAAAGTTTCTTTTTTACTTTTACATCGACACGGTTTCATTTTTCTGTAATTTTTCCTTCAATTTTTATTATTAAAAATTTAATTGACTCAGACAGTTTTAATAAGAAAACTTTTAAATATTCCATTGCTAAGCAGCTGTCAGTCTTTGAATAAATTTATGGTTTTATATTTCTGTTTTATTTTTCAAATATTTTTTACAATGTTTTTTATTAGTTTTAAAAGGATTCTATATTTGATTAGTTAGATTACAAATGACTGTCATTTAAATCGAGTGTCTTTATCACCTGTGTCTTTTACGAATTTATATATTAATGATATTGTATTTGTGAAAATTATAAAACTTCGGGTCATGTGAAAATCTACAGGGTTATCTACTATGAAAATCTACAGTTTTTTTTTTCCCAATCTCTAAGAAATTTCGCGCATATGGTCTTCGAAACTAAAGAAAAATTAATGTCAACTTTTCAAAACACAAAAATTAAGTAAAATTTTGACTTTAACCCCCCGATATCTTACGACTAGTATATTACCCTCTAAAAACTATTTCTACAATAAATGAAAGTTTAATAATTTAGCTTTTCATTAATCCATATTACCGTGAAATGTTTTTTTTTTCATATTTTAATAAAATTTCCAAATAATTTTATATACAATCTGGAAAAAAGTTTTTTTTTTATTACTGAAGAACAAAAGAAACAAGAATTGTTGTAAGAACAAATTAATGTTATTCTGAAATAAAACTAAAAGAAAATTTTTAAAGTGAACGATTAATTAATATTTGCATAAAACAGTATTAATAATTTAGCGAGAAAATCGTCTGTCACTTGTCACTTCGATCAAATGATACTCTGGTTTTAATTAAAAATATTTCAAACGATAAATGGATTTTCTGTATTATGATAATTTATAGAAAAGTAGATTCTACATTAAAATTATTATACATAAAAGTACTTTAATACCAAGTGTCAGAGGATATGTCAGTTAGTATTTTTACCAAAATTATTATAATAAAAAATTTATATAACTTATTTGAGATATGATAACTTAAACTTTTGTTGTAAGTATTTCAGATTTTGTTTACAAAAAAAGGAAAATACAAAACATATGAAATATATTCTTATTTCCTATGTTGATAATTAATGAATACAATTTTTATTATTAAAACGTATAAAAATAGTTTCAACTCCCCTCCCTCGCCCCCCAAAAAAACACCGCTGCATTTACAAATTATTTTAAACTTACTAATCAACATGACGATATCTTAATTTAATATTTTTCTAGAGCTACTACACTATATGTCGTTAAAGTAAATTTTTATTTTGTTTGTAAAATAAACAAGAGCTATAAACTTAACTTTCTCAATTTTTTTCATTCACTTGCAAATAATGCTTGTTTAATATATTTCTCTATTTAAAAAAACGACAACTTAAGATTTTTTTGAAAATAATTCATGACAGTTACAACGAACAGCAAAAACCAAACTGAAAACAATGTTACAAAGAAAATAAATAAAGCAGCAATATATTTGGATTCTCATCTTATGATATATGCATTTTACTTTGAAGTATATTATTGTGCTAGATTACTAAGAATAGCAAATCTAGATTAAAAAGAAAGAATTCGAGGGAAAAAGCATATTTTATTCGCATTCGAAAAAAACTTGTCGGATATAGAATAGTTCACTTCTCTTTCGAATTTCTTTCGAAAAAGCATTCGGCCTGATTCGAATTCTTCTGCCATTTGCCATCGCATAAATAATTCAGAAGCAATAGGAAATGGAAATTTCCCGCCATGGTATTGAACCCGAAAGAATTCATACGACTAGAAAGAACATTTATAATATTCAGCTTGCTTCTATTGCTTCACTTACAATATATTAAATTCTTTTCCAGAATTTTTTATATCCAAAGAAGTACGCTTAATCACAAAAGTGCATATATAATTCGAAAGTGTTTAAAAATTTAAAATAGAAATATAAATCAGTTCATTTAATAGAATTATTTATTTGATGCATATTAATTAAACATTATGTGTATAAAAATTCACGCAGTATTTTTTAAATATAAGAAAAATGCATGTTTCAATGTTTTGCTTTTCAATAAAAATGTTCATACAGTTTATATTCAGAAAATAATTTAAAAACTTTAATGACGATTTTTTTAAATAGATAAAGCTGTGTTGAGAGAAAATCTGAGAACCGGTATATAGATTCCTTGTGGGCCTTTATTCAATATTCTATACATGTGTATGCCCCTATATTATTAATTATTTATAAATACGTAAATTTCAGTTTTAAATGAGTATAAATAGTTATTAATGCGATAATAAAATAATATATTTAAAATAAGAGAAAACATTTTAGTATTTATTTCCCGTTCAATGAAAATGATTCATTGGCCCTTTTACTCATGAAATTTTAAAGCACTTAATTAAAACCAGTGAGTGAGGTCACCCAGAAAACTGTCTAGTATTATCACAAATAAATGTGCTTGGAAATTACTAACCATAAGCCTCTGGCAAAATAGTTATGTGATCTTCAACGATTAATCGCTGTTATGCAGTCAATACAAAAGCACCAGAGAACCGTATGTGTATTTTGGAAGCCTTTGTCCCAATCGATTAAATACGTTACAGAAATACAATTGTAGTCTCGAAATCACATATCGAATCTCTTTAACCTCATGTATTTAAATCAGTGCATTTTTTGTGTTATGGCATTTACATGCTTGTGAAAGTAAAGATCTACAGATGGTCTATTCTTTGATCGACTGGTTTCAAATTTGGCCATTATTTGCATTTTAAATAATAAATTTGGCCGCCAAATTTTATATATATGGCTTTTTTTGTACTTTGAGTGTCGTGTTAATTATATTCGGGCGGCAGGATAGATAGGCTTCCTCTGAATAAAGTCCGTTCAAATTTTTCAAATCTGAAATCTACAAATGTGATGCAACTCCAGATCAAATTTCATCTGTTTAGATCAAAGTGCTTTTGAGGTATTTGATTTAATTCCAGAAATGTGTTTTTCAAACTTAGAGGTCTGAAACATGGAGATTCGTCGAAATATTAAATCTTAAATTTTTCACGATTACAATACATTCACTCTGTATACGATAACTTAATTAATCAGTTTTGCTAGATCAAGCTCAAGTCTTACAAGATCACTCATGCATTTGTTATAATGGATATCAGAAATCTTGTTGCAAGTTTTAGCTTTTTTTTTTTTTAAATTTACCAACTTCCCAAAGGGTATAAAAATTGACATGATCCGTGCATAAAGCTAGTTTCAGCTTATTGATCAAGTACTACTTATCAAGTAAAATTTTACATATATGTAGTGATATTTTAATTCTAATTTCAATTTTATTAATTTCCAAGATTTCTCTTAATTTAGCCCGTAGTAACTTTATTCTAAAATATTCTTTTATTTCGTGATCCAATTCCACTTTCGGTTTAATTAATTCCTCTGTAAAACTAATGCGCCATCAGTACTACGTATCAAATGAAAGTGATACTTTCGTTGCCCTTGTCAGAGGTCAACATATGTATTTTATTGGCGCGTGGCCGGAAAATCATATGTTATATAAAACTAGTGATCATTTGTTTCGGTCCTTTCCTTACTTTCTTACTTCTGCTTTTGTGCCGTGATGCGTCTGCTTGTAAATAAATTGTTTCACGAAATGAATATTAAAACGAAATTAAACATACAATTGTTTCTTCAACGTCTTTCAACCTGCACTCTGCTTCAACCAAAATAATGTTATATATATATATGATACGGGTTAAATATTCTTATTAATCATTTTTAGCTTTTAAATTGTAGCAATTTTGTAAAGGAGAAAAGAAAAACTACTTTTTAAAATTGTTTTGATAATGGAATTCATTGTACTTGCAATGAAATAAAAGGAGCTTTATTGCTTTAACATGAAGAGCATTTACAAATACTTGTATATTATAAACGAGAAAAGTTTAACATCTGAACTTGTCTACGAATATTCCGATTTTGAAACTGGAAAAATATAACAAGTTTTCAATAGAATTTTCAATAGAAAATGCAAACTGATCCATATATTGATAACGAATCCGTTCAGTTTGCACTTTTTCAAGAGCCCAGCAGTTTCAATAAATTCAGTCCATTCTCTTCAAAATTTGGTAGATAAACATCTTGCAGGTAACTTATCTCCATTATAAGATCTTCACTGACTTCAGAAATATTGATCTGACAGTGGGTTTACTTTTTCTTTCAGCGGATCTAAAGACATTATTAGGCGCTACCATATAAAGTTGAATTTCTCAAAATGTTCACTGTAAGTTTTAAAAATGCAGTGAGTCTACCAATAATGTCATTCACATTATATCATAAAAAATTTTGGTCGAAGACTGATTATCTAGCAGAAAAGAGAACAAACTTTCATTGTTCTCTTATCTTTCATGAAGAGTAATTTCATTTTTCAGATCCATCTTGTAAAATTCCGCATCAACAAGGATCAGAGCTAAATATATTCTAATCATCTTGCATAGTTCCGAAGTAAATTTAATTTCAAGATTAGTTTTTGTAGCATTGCTTCTAGACAAGTTGAAATAACAATGTCGACATGGGGAAAATATATCTATTGCTTGATTAGCTTTGTATTTTCTTGGCTTAATGATTGCATTATCATAACTCTGGAGTTGGTTAGGGATTAATGTGTTTATTCAAATAAGATCATTTAAGCTTGACTAGAACCGATTTTTCCAGTGCAGTCAACATGGCCACGGTGGCCTGTTGTAAGGCCTCTGCTTCGGAACCGGAGAGTTTCAAGTTCGAGACCCGATTTCACCGAAGAACCGTCGTGAAAGCGGTTTTAGAGGATGTTAAACGTCCTCTCGCTGGTGTTTAATGGTGTGGTCAGGTGTCGTCCTCGTTATCTGACCACGGTATAAAATTTCGAGGTCCGTCCCGAAATAGCCTTAGTGTTGCTGTAAAATGGGACGTTAATAAAACTAAACTAAACCACAGTCAGCAAATGCCAGAAAAATTCACAATGGTAATCACTGATTTTAAATTATAAAAAGTAACAAGAATGTTTTTTGTTTATAATGAGATATATCCTCAGAGGAATCAGTTGTCACTGTCATGTACTTAGTCTTCTTATTATCCAATAAAAATCCGTGTTTTTAAATTTCAAGATATCCAGCAATTTATTTTTAATTTAATTTTGAGAATCACAAGAGAGAAAATAGTACTCGAATTTATTTTTTCTTTTCTTGTATTTCTTTAACATCCATAGTATTTTATTTTTTCAGAATTGGAAGGCTGTGATCACCTGTTGGTGAGGTGCGATTTTTGAATTGTGCAGGAGAGGAGCCATGCAAAGGCAAATGTTATCAGGGGTACTTCATTATATATAAGTGATAATTTGCATGCAAAAAATATATTTAATATCATTATAACTCTTTTTTAAATAAAAACGCAGTTAATGAAATTTGAAAAATACTGTGGCAAAATATGCTTAAGAATATTTAAAAAAATTCTTTAAAATTAGGTTGAAAAATCTGCATAAAAATAAAATTAGTACCACTGAAAAACTTATTTTTTGAATTTTAAAGTGTTGTAAAAATGATTTTAATGGTACTACGTTTTGATATTGGTACGAATTTACCATAAGTTTAAGCTGGTTCATTTCAATTTTTTAATAAGTGGACTGTAATCTTATTTAAAATCAAACGACAATTCGAAAGCAACCTTTTTATTTCATCGAGGTTCACCGACCCCGCAACGACTCAGTACGAAACTGTTTTGAAAACTGATCCCATGTCAGCAGGGTTACAATAAATTTTATCGCTGGAGCCAAGTCAGCGCATGGTTGCAACATTCTATAACAAACAGTGCCAACAAAGCGGTAACATGCCGCCCCGCGTTGCGTGTTCATGCAACACAAGCTACAATTCAAGATTCAAAGTTACAATCAAGAATATAGAACAAAAAATGTTTTTTTTTCGAGTTCAAACATGAAAATATATATCAAAAAAGATATAGAAATATAAATAAGTATGAACCATAAATGTACAATTAAATATGTAAAAATAGAAAATAAACATGCGAATATGTACAGAACAATATACAGTTTTTTATGTACAAATTAGGAAATCAAGTCTGAATGGGTAGGAGGCAAATTTCTAGAGATTGGTCTTTTAAAATGACTATTTTTAGTTTTGACAATTACAACACGAATTTTGCCGTCCTGTCCAGGAATAACTTGGCTTATTCTTCCAAGACACCATTTAAAAGGTGGAAGGGTATCCTCCTTTAGTAAAACCATATCATTTTCCTTAATATTATTTTTTGAAAACCGCCATTTTTTTCGGTCTTGCAAATGATTTAGATAGTCAATCGACCAGCGTTTCCAGATTTGTTCTATTATTTTTGTCAGTCTTTGCCAACGGGTTAGTTTACTGTCTAGTTCATTTATTACTGAAGGCTCTGGGATAGAATTTATGGGCCTGCCTATTAAAAAATGGCCTGGAGTTAATGGTTCTAAATCCGAAGCATCGGAAGATAAAGGTGAAATAGGTCTTGAGTTTAGGATGCCTTCTATTTGAGTAACAACAGTTAAAAATTCCTTATAAAATAATTTTGCATCAGCAACAGTTCTTTTTAGATGATGCTTGAAGGACTTAACTCCAGACTCCCAGAGTCCCCCGAAATTAGGGGCCTGAGAGGGAAGAAATTTCCAGGAGATATTTTCCATTGCTAAAAACTTGGATAAAATTTCACCAGGAAAATTAACAAGTGAAGCGAGTTTTTACAATTCTTTGTTGGCTCCTATAAAGGTTTTACTATTATCACTAAATAAGGTTGAGCATTTCCCTCGACGTGAGAAGAATCTTTTCAGGCAAGGAATAAATGCTTGTGATGTCAGGTCAAAAACTATTTCAAGATGTATAGCCTTAGTAACTAAACAAACGAAAATAGCTACATACACCTTATGTAAATTACCCTTTCTTGGATTTCTGTACCTTTTGAAAAATGGACCGCAAAAGTCTACACCTGTGTTAGAAAATACAGGTTTGAGATTTACTTGCTCTGGTGGTAAATTCCCCATTAGTTTATCTAAGGGAGTAGGTTTGCACCTAAAACAAGTTATACAGTTGCGCGCAACCTTTCTTGCAATATTTTTGCCTCCAATGGGCCAAAATTCTTGCCGAACAAAATGCAATAATGATTGAGATCCTGCGTGAACGTTCTTTAAGTGATAATACTGGAAAATTAGAGTGGTAATTTTGTGCTTTTTAGGCAGTATTATCTGATGTTTATGATTATAACTAACATCTGCATGAACCAATCTACCACCGACTCTTAAAAAATTGTCTGCATCTAAAAAGGCATTTAAGTGACTTATAGGACCTTTCTTCAAAGTTTCTCCTTTTTTTAAGGCCTTTATCTCTTTATAAAATTCCCTTACCTGAATAATCTCGATTAATTTCCTTTTTGCTATTTCCAATTCACTATTTGTGATTGGACTGGTAATTTTTATTTTATTCTTAATATTGATTAAAAACCTGCAAAGAAAACTAAATACACGAATTAATTTTACATAGTCATTACTTATGGCTAAAAAATCCTCAAGAAATGAAATATTGTTTACAGAAGATAAACTAATGTTTGACTGTGATTTAAGTTCAGTCAGATATTGTTCATCTGAAATTACAGACTCATCAAGTTCAACACTAGAATGTTTTTTAGAGTCCGGTAAACAGTCAGGACCACACCATCATAAGTCATTGGTTAAGAGTTCACGAGGGCTCAAACCTCTAGATATTATATCTGCAGGATTAAGTTGGGAAGAAATATGTTTCCACTGGAAGTTTTCTGTTAGAGTTTGTATCTTTGATACCTGAGTAGCAACAAAAGTTTTTAGTTATATGGAGAAGTCTTTGTCCAGGCAAGTGCAATTATTGAATCTGTGTAACAAATTGTTTCACTGATTAGCATCTGAAGAGAAGGACGAATTCTTTCTATCAACTGCGAGAGAAGGAGACACGCTGACAACTCCAAACGAGGGATCGAAATTACTTTAATGGGAGCGACTCTTGATTTACTGGCAATAAGTTTATTGACAGCTGTGCCATCTTCCATAATAGACTTCATATAAACTACCGCTCCGAAAGCAGCTTCAGAAGCATCAGCATAACATACTATAACAGTTCTTTCATAAGATTCTGTCAAGATATGTCTAGGAATTTTGAGATTTTCGATGACTTTCAACGATGTCACAAAATTCTACCATTCTGGCTAAATTGATTGAGGGAGAATATCTTCCCAGTTCAATTGTTGGATCCATAATTTTTGCATAAAAATTTTGGCCTTTGTGATAACAGGACCAACGAGACCTAATGGATCATACAAACGAGCGATAATTGATAACACGTCTCTTTTAGTGTATAAAGGCTTGATCTTTAAGTCTACCTTAAAGAGAAAATAATCTTCTTTTGGTTGCCAATTCAAACCCAAAGCTTTTACTGAAGAATGTCGATCAACGAGAAAATATTGTTGGTTAGTTTCCTCAGAGTTATTATTTATGAGTTTAGATGAATTTGAAGTCCATTTATGAAGCTCCATGTCACAAGTGTGCAGCATTTGTATCAACTGCCTTTGTAAATCCTGGGATGTTTCCAAAGTAGCAGCACCCGAGACAAAATCGTCCATATACACATCTGTTAGTGTAACTTGTGAAGCTAGTGGAAATTTTTTCGCTTCATCCAAAGCGAGTTGCTTCAAACAACGAATGGCCAAGAATGGAGCCGATTTTGTGCCATAAGTGACAGTGTTAAGACGATAAGTAGTTGGAGATTCATTCATATTTTCCTTCCATAATATTTTTAGCAGATTTCTTTGCGATTCATCAATTAATATTTGACGGTACATCTTCTTAATATCTGCCGCAAATGCGTATTTATAAGTCCTAAATCTAGTCATTATTTCAAAAATATTTTCTTTCACTGCACCGGCAAGAAGCAAATCATTTAAACTTTGTCCCGATGTACTAGGGACACTGGCATTAAATACAACCCTTAATTTTGTAGTTGAGTTTTCTGATTTGTAAACTCCATGATGCGGCAAATAATACGATCCTTCACAAAGGTCATTATTCACTTTTTCCATATGACCCAAACTTTCATATTCTGCAATAAATTCCTTATATAAATTTTGCATCATGGGATTCTTATGCAATCGCTTAACTCTTTGGTTAAGTCTAACGTTGGCTAAGGCTTTAGAATCACCCAACAAACCTTCTTTCATCGGAATTTTAACTACAAATCGACCATCCTTATTTCTAGTGTGGGTTTCTTTAAAATGCGCCTCGCAAAACTCTTCTTCAGTACTAAGAATAGTATTTTCTTTACTAATATTTTCCACTAACCAGAATTTTTCTATTACTTTTTCTATATTCTCATTTCGAGAAACTAAACTACATAAATTAGTACATGGCTCCTGATTGTTTGTATTTACATTGCCACCAGCGACATAACCAAATACAGTATTTTGAAATATTAATGAATTTAGAGATGAACGTATTTGTTCACCCTTAACAATGTCAAAGAAGGTTTCAGCACCCAAAAGGGCATCGATTTTGGAACTCCGTGTAAATTCCGGATCACCAAGCATAACCTGTGGAATTTCTAAATTCTCTAAATTAACATTTGTTGCCGGAACCATATCCGTAATTTTATCTGTTACAAAAAATGTTTGTGATAAAAAGAACGATCCATTACAATTGGCCATATTAGCGACTGCCTCATATTCAATCGAAATAGAAATTCCTCCTAATCCAGAAACCAATGTATTTATTTTTTGTTTTCGTAAATTCGCGCAGTCAGCAAACTGCTTTGTCACAAAATTTGCCTGAGAAGCGCTATCAAGTATTACTCTAGCTCTTGAGAAGTGGCCATAAATATTCTGAATAAGTATTATTGCAGTTGGAAGTAGAACACTTTTATTTTTTATAAGTAAGCAGGCAGAGGAAGTACGCTGCGAAGCGGCCGATGTCACATCCGTTGGGGATAAATTAGTTCTCGGCTCCGAAGGAATTGCTTCGGAATGAGTAACATTTTCTCCTCCGATCGAAGGTTTGCTATGTCTGTGCAAGAGATAATTATGATTACCATTACAAATGTTACACAAATATTTAGATTGGCGACAAAAAGCTAATTTGTACCCTGGTTTTAAGCACAACACACAGACGGAGAGTCAGCGCATGGTTGCAACATTCTATAACAAACAGCGCCAACAAAGCGGTAACAGATATTATTGAGGGGAAAAAAACACAAAAATGATTAATCTTTAAATGAAAATCTAATTAACCAGTACACTGCAGAATTTAATTTTTAATCAGTCCTTATTTTTAAAATAAAGCGATGGCGTATGAACACTTCGAACGCAATTCAAATGGTCATGTTGTAAAGTTTGCAAAATATCACAGTAAAGTGAACAAGATTTCATTTTTATTAGGTTAAATATTACATATCGACCACGCCAAAATGAAGATTCGTATTCAGTGCTAATGCATAAACGTTATCAAGTTAAAAAAACAACAATTTTTTTCGATTACATTTCCTCTATATATTTTCAGCCTTATTATTAGCCTTCCGATGAACTTACACTTAATTCCTTTATACTTTTGGAGATAAATTTTTTTGACGATTTTTTTTATTTGATATCAGGAAAAAATATTATTTGCTTCAAAAATTAAGAGTTGGGCATGAAGGAATATTTTTAAAAAACAAAACATTCTTCGGTACAATTCAGTGTTTATCGGAGCGGACGTAACATTTAACGATTATCGATAGAAGTGTTAGGTCCTCAACCCGATTACAAGCCAAGCACAACAACAACTAAACTTTGCATTGGTGTGTCGAATCGGTGAACCGCTAAATTTTCTTTTCTGCTTCGAGCAATTCTAAAGATGTCCTTCGATCCTCGGATGTCTTTTGTTTGAAATCTTATTTTGTCAGCAGTTCTGTTACCAGTAAGTGTAAAATTCGATTGGTTGTTCAAACAAGAATACGCAAACTGGATTTGTCGTTTAATTGTTTAAAAAGTCTTGTTTGCAGGATGTTGAAATTAAATTTCTTGAGGGAAAAATAAGATTTTGGTTTGAAATCTGAAACTTACTCCAGGGGAGTATTTTGAGTTTATGAGGATTTGACAAGGAATTACACACACACAAAAAAGAATGCAACTGTTTGATTGTTTAGTTCTTATTTTTTTAAAAATTTGTTTCTTAAATTTTAATATTAATTAAACGAAATTTATAATGAAGCTTTAAAAAGATATTTTTAGTCCCTGTAACTACTTTCAAAATTCCTTTATTGCATACACATAGGAAAACATATTGCATATATATATATATATATATATATATATATGTAAAATGAGAGTAATAAAAATATATATAATATTCTAAAATATAAAAAAATCGATATCTATCAAATTTTCAGCGAAATCCATTCTGTTTACACTTGACTGTTACCATATATATATATATATACTCTCTCTCTCTCTCTCTCTATATATATATATATAGAGAGAGAGAGGGAGAGAGAGTCAGTACTCTGTTCCTAACTGTGTAA
>JAPMOR010052242.1:400765-422248 GCA_026543865.1 Argiope aurantia | reverse complement strand
GTATTTTCTTCTTAAATATACTCTTTACATTCACTAATTTTCTTTGATTTCTCTCTCTCTCTCTTTTTTTTTGATAATTTTCTTTCCACCTTTTCAAGAAACAGCAACTATTGCAACTTAAGTTACGATTGTAGGAACAGGTTGTGAGTAACGCAACTCATCATCGCAAGTCATTGTGGTTCACACATAACTAAATATTACAAATAATTGTTAATGTTCTGTATTTGTTTAATTGTTATAATGGTTCATGTTTGTTTTTGAAGTAATTGCAGCAAAAAATATTTGATATGTTATTTTGTGTTAAATGAAACTTTATTTCTGCTGTTGCATCTGGCAACGAGGATGATGTTTGTAAAAAGTAAATAAACGAGTGAGATGCTCGCCGTTACATGGAGTTGGACGTAGTTTGTGTTTGATTTTAAGTTCTTTAAAACACTTTCAATCGTTGGTCGTAATATCCTAAATAAGAAATGTTTATTTTAAGTATCGGGCGTTTACAATCTGCACTTTAAAACGCAGAGTCATACGCAGATACGATCATACATTACATGAAGATTTCTATTTATCTAGTTGTTATGTAAACAATTTGAAATTTGAACGAAAAGCTTTGAAATTTCCATTTTATTGCTATTCTCCAAAGACGTTTAAAACTAGAAAGTGTTTCATTTCTTTAGATTCAGTCTTTCTATATTGTGCTTTGTGCCACAGTAATGTATATTTTGGATCCTTATTCAAAATCCTAAATTTTGAAATCAAATGAACATTTTGAATCTATTTCAAAACCAGTCGTATCTGAATATTTTTTAAAAAGAAAATATTATTGGTATCACATAAATTCTTTTCCTAAATCTGTTTGTTTTATGGGAGTTCATCTTTGAAAGTGAAGAAAATAAACGGATGTTGTTATACATATAAGAACCAATAATATAGTTTTCACTGGGATACAGTTTTTTTAAAAAAGATATTACAGCAAAATTATAATGGTGAAATTATAAATAACACATTTTCTGAAATTAATGATACATAATTTGAGTAATATATTGGACTTATTTGGGAATTCGTCAATTTGAATATGCTCAATTTTTTGTAATAAAATCACATTCTTTGGCTCAACTTTGTGCACCGCAAATTAAATCTACAAAATGATAGTTGGTTCTTTATTATATAACTGCGTCCAAATATACTTCTGCCTTTCTGGAAAATTTATTTCATTTTGTTGAAATAAAGACCGTCGAACTTTACCTCCTGGCAATAAAGAAGTTTAAGAAAAAGCTGCCTGTCAAATAGACTCCTTTAAAACAAACAGTCGTAAATGTCTCCAGGTTAAAAGATCCGAAAATGGGATAACATCCAGGAGGAAGTATTTCAGTTATAATGCATCGGTGAAAGAGGAAAAAGTTCTAATTTTTCAGTCGCGATGACAGTTAACATTTTCTGATAACGGCAGACGATATGTTTTCTCCTTTCTCTTGTTTCTGTGGGAGATTTAATCTGGCGACAGTAACAGGGAAGTTGGAATCGATTAGCGATAAATTTTTATTATTACCTCAGGCAGAGAGTGGATTCTTATGGCCAGAAATAAGAAGAATCTTTGTATGCTTTGAATAAAGATGGCGAAATGTTTATCACTTTTGGAAGTAGTTTGCATTTTCCAGTTATCTGAAATTTTTCATCAAAATTTATTACGCTTTTCACATTGAACTTTACTGGTAAATGTTTGCTAGATATGTAATTTGCCTAGTTGCTTGATTTTTTCTTTTTCTTTTTTATCATTTGAAAACATGATGTTGTTTTGGTTTGGGGTTTTTGAAGCCTCAAAATGCAAGGGCAGCAATTTTTCGCGTTTAGGGTTATTAGAAATTGATAAAGACGGTTGCGGCTTATTGCCAACAAAAAATTGCAACTTGGCGCTAGTGTGCGCCATGCACCCGATTCTCCTGTCTGGCTAAAGGGCAAGGTGGTAAGAAGTTATCTGTATAAAGAAGAACAGAGAAGAAAATGGGAATGAAAGAGAAACAGAGAGAGGAGGTATCAAAAATTATAATTTTTTTTTAAAATTTTGAATTACTTGATCATTCTAAATCAGTTTAAACCGGATTTTCAAGGGCAAAAACTTCTGCTCTAGAGAAAAAAATTTTAGAGCTCTATCGATTTTGAGATGGTCAAAAACCATCGCTTTTCTAAATGTTGGTGATTGCGAAATATGAGTCACGTGAGAACATGAGTTTTTCTGTCGGATTGATACCAAATGACTTCAAAAAATAATGTTTTCGCATTTGAAATTTGTGATAGCAGATTTCAATTTTTTTTCTGGTGCTTGAGGTATTCATAGAGAAAATTTTATAATCTTCAGAAATGTGATGTTTTGATGAATTTCTTTCGTTTATACATCTTCGAATGCCGTTTCTTGTTACGCCTGTATATCTTTTTTACGGTCTGTTTTTATGTAAATACAATTTCTCTAAATCTTAATTGATTTGATCAAACATTTCAATTTTGTAACACTCGTACCCTTGAAGTACTTGAAAGTAATTTGGTAATGGCGGATAACATAAAATATAAGAAATTAAATTTTAAAAAAATCGGGATTTTCCATAGTTTTCTCTGAAAAGTGAAATTTAAACCAGCTCGAAAGCTTATTTTAAAGCTTGAAAGAGGACGTAGAAAGCGGTATTAAAATCATTAAATATATTGCATGTTTCCCGAACACAGAATTTGTACCATTGAGTTAGACGAATATAATCTAGCAGTTGATCCTTATGCAAATGTTGTAGACTTGTATAATTTGAAAATATTTATTACCATGAAAGAGGTACTTTTAAAAAGAAAAATATTCTTAATATTTTTATACTTGCATAAAAATACATTAAAAAGAGTCAGATTTACTATTACAATGCCATACAAATTACTTGAAAATATTATTCAAATTTTTACTTTCTAATTTACGAAATAAAGAAAGAACACATCATTCGTGAAAAAAAAAATCAGACTCGAAATTTTGATGAATCTTTACGTTTCAAACCTTTCAGAATCCAAAAAATACATTTTTGATATTGTAGCGGATTGGAATGAGCGAGGACAGAACCTGGGACCTTCTGGTTCGCAGTCTAGTAACATGACCACAATACAAAAGCAGTTGCTCGTGTAGCGTAGCTGTTAACTGGCTTATAAGCTATTTACCAAAATATTATGTTTGTATGTATGCATGTAATGTCTTAAACCAGGGTTCATCTTGTGACTACTTCTGTATCAAATTTTGGCTTCAATCAATCTGAAAAAAGGCGCCCGAAATATACCTATATTTAAATTATGGATTTAGTAGCAGATCCACATCAAAGATTTATATTTCGTAACTTTGTTTGTCAGTGCTATGTAAGGCACTCAGCCTTACCCAAGATCTTAAATTTTACATTGGGGGGGGGGAGCTTTATTGAGGAGTATGTTTCGGAAAGAATACTCCTCCAAATAATACCTGAATTAATTTTTCTCAAAGTTATCCTTCGCATTCAAAAGAAATATTTATATGCTCGAATGTTGATTTAGGTTTGTTCTCACTCTGTCAAGCGAAAACAATTAAAACTTTATTCCATGTACGTGGTAAAGTAATTGTAATAAAAAAAGATGAAAAAAAAAAAAAGGAAATCAAAGAAACTAAGCATCACGTCACTCAAGTAAGCATAATTCAATCACAAATATTTTTGTATCTTGTGGCAATTTTTTTTTATAACAATATATTTAAGTCATTATGGAAAATGACAAAATTAAGAAGTCATTAAACACTAGTAACAGCAGCCGATTCAGAACGCAGTTTTAAAAGAATTTATTCATGCCACTCAGGGCTTTGGATACAATAAATGTAGTATGATTACTCTATCTGATATCTTTATACGGAATTATCCGAGTAATGCGACGAAAGAGTAACATTACCGATTTATTTATTACTTTCTCTTATGCGAAATATGCAAAGTTTGGCATTGTTTTAGATGAGAGAATATTGTTACGGAAAAAAATTTGTCCATTAGTTGTAAGATGTATAGGTCAGCAAGCTTATTAATGGATAGTAATAATAAACTTTATTATACAAGAACTGATGGAAAGTATGCAAGTAGCATTTGAAGAAATCAATCTTTTCTCAAGCAACAGACTTCAATAGCTTGAATTGTTTTGAGAACAATTGCTGGAGATCAACATTCCAAAAAAAAATCACACTCGATTACTTTTATCCTTTACTTTTATAGCATTCCTTATAAGGTATGGAATGCTCTAGAACATGCACGTGAACTCGAATCTTAATTGAGATATCTCCAGATTATCAAATATTCAAGATCCTTAATTTTTATCAACAAAGTCGTCAAGTTTGTAGCTAACAATTAACCAGGAGTCAAACTCCGAGAGTTTGGAGAACAGATAGTTAAAAGATACTGAGTCAATAAGTATTTGTTTTTTTTTTAATTTTAAAAATTGTATATTAGCTACAAATCAAAAGTCAAAATATATCTTCTCAATTATCCTATATTTTCTGGGGGTAATTTGGAATATACCGGGTTAATTATGAACGTTGCTGTAAGTAGGACTATTTAATAAATTAATTTGGAAAATGGCATTGTATATTAAACCTCTAGAATGTGATTACAATTCAAATAAGCTACAGGTTTATGCGATCATTTTAAATCGAAGAAGATAACAAAGTTCGTTCCAAATTACCAGAACTGACCTTAATACAACTCTTAGTGAAGAAATTATAACGGAGATATTATAATATAGATAAACAAATATTTTATATCACGAGAAGGCACAATTATTTGAAAATAATATGGATAGAAACAATGGGATATAAAATATCAGAATACATCAGTCCTCTTGAGAGGGAAATCTAAAAGCGCTAAGCTGCTGAATTTAGAAGGCTGCCTCCAAGCTATGTTCAGATATCAGTATTCAGCTCCAAATACTTATTCCAGCACAGGAGGGGGAAAAAAGGGATTTTTCGAATCCCTGTTCCATATTCACTTGGGAAAAGTATTTCCGCGTAGATTTAGAGAAAGCGTGGTGGTATTGAAACTCCATGAATCATTTATGGAAAGATCATGTAAAATTCCTCGCATTGTGACCCGAATGTTAAATCATGTCAGAATTCCTGTCCCGAATAGATTGTTCATTCTTTTGCTGTTATACGATAGTTTCTCTTTTCTTTTTGGAATATTTGATGACAATGAGAATTCTCTGCATATTTTAGCATTCTTTGCATTAATACATAATAAAAGGCAGTTTCAACAAAATACTGTTTTAACATGTCAGTCAAATCTTGATTTTTTCATCTTGCCATTTTTTCTTCCGCTTTTTATTGATTCTTATAAATATTATTCAATTTATGCTGGAATGCTGCTTGGGTTTTGAATTTTTGTGTTCATTAAGAATATTAGAATAGAAAATTTATGTTGAATTATTTATCTCACGTTCTAAAGCATTTACATTTTATAATTTCTAGCATTAGATCATGATTCTACATGAAATTAAAGATACAAAAACAATAAGCAAATTTCGGAAAACGTATTACATACAAAAAGAAGCGAAATATTTATATATTCAACATTATTTTAGAATAATAGGGGAAATTTTAATTTAAGGTGGACGACATTTACGAAACTTGGAAATCTTAAATTTTTGATAGAAAATTAACGAACGGAGAATTAAAAGATAAGGAAAGCTTCAGAATTCTAGTTTGAAACATTGTAGCATGATACTATAATACTTGATTCACCAGTCTTTCAATTTATTTTTAAATATTTTTTCTTGATAAGGACACTGATAACTCTACACACATACACAATGATAGAAGGTGTTGTAAATTACACTTCTGGTGACTTTCCACTACCCTCTATGCCAACCAGACTGTTGTGATTATCACTACCCACTATGTTGACTGGCCGGCCGGAATTTAGTATTTTTCTTAGGTCGGACCACTCTCTACAGTCTTTCAAATTTAATCCCATGAATATTTTTTTAACTTTCAAATTAGATTATACATTCAGCTTCTGCCATGTGTTGTCTTATTTAATTAAGATTCTCCAAATTATAAGATGTTTATGGATTATGCTACTTTCTATATCGAATTACAGTATCTTTAGATTATTTACAGTGACTCCCAAAATTGAGTATACACTATGCTCTTTCTTCTTTAATTTTATTCTTTTTGATATAAACATTCCTATTTATGGCTAATATTTATAAGAACGACAAAATATACATTAACAAAAGTATTAGGCTAAAAAGCACAAACGGAGGAATCAATAATATTTTTATTACAGTCATTTTTATGTGAAAGTTGCAAATTCCAAAGTCACAAAATTGAGTATACATCTAGAAAAATCTGTCAAGAAAAAAGAGAAAAAGATAAATTAATATTTTCTTGTATATCCTTTTGCATTTAGAACAGCTTGTAAACGGCGTGGCATTGAATTGACAAGAGTTTGAGTTGTTTCGCCGGATATTTTCGACCATTCTTCTTGTAATACTCTTTTTAAGCGTACCTTACCCCTAATATCGTGTTTTTGAATCGATTTTCCTAATTGCGTCCACACATTTTCAAACACATTGAGATCTGGAGATTGAGGAGGGGTGTGCAATTGCATTTTATAATTGTACAGCAACCATAACTTAACTATTTTAGCTGTGTGTTTTGGGTGTTATTTTGCTGTGTTATTTTGTTGAAACAGAAAACTTGACCCTAAACCCAAATTCTGAGCACTTTGTTTTAAATTGTTCTTCAACATATCTAAATATTTAATTTTGTCCATCATTCCATCAATGAAAACTAAATTTCACACTCCTTTTGAAGACATACAGCCCCATACAAGAAGTGAACTACCTCCATGCTTGACAGAAGGATTGGTGTTTTTAGGAAGAAGTTCAGAATTGGGCTTTCTCCAAACATAACATCGACCATCACTACCAAAAACATTGAATTTACTTTCGTCACTGAATATTACTTGATTCCGGAAGTCAGGGGGCTTTGAAATATGACTTTTAGCAAATGAAATTCATTTCTCTCGGTTTACTTTGGAAATGAATGGTTTTGTTCTGGCTACGCGACGATTATAATTTGCTTTTCGTATTACTCTTCGAATTGTTTCTGCAGAAACACACTTTCCAATTGTTCTCGAAGTAGATGTAGCAATTTTTGTAGCACTCACCTTAGGATTGCTTGCTACCTCTCGAATAACTCTTCTCTTGGTAATGGCACTGAGGATTTCTTTTCTTCCTCTTCCAAGTTTATTAGCAATTTGTCCATACATTTTATCCTTCTGGATAATTTTTTGAACGCATCCGTGACTGCGTCGAATTTCCCTTGCAATTTCTCATAGATATGTACCATCTTCAGACAATCGAATAACAAGATTCCGAATTTCAACATTTGTTTCATTTCTGGAGCTCATTATGATAACCTAAACGTTTGTTTTCGCTTGGAAATCAATGACTGCCAATTAAAGTAACAAAGCTATTTTGCTTATTCATTTGAAAATAAATAATGGTAGTCAAGTCGCATATTTTATAAGGTGTATACTCAATTTTGTGACTTTGGAATTTGCAACTTTGACATAAAAATTACTGTAATAAAAATATTATTGATTCCTCCGTTTTGCTTTTTAGCCTAATACTTTTGTTAACGTATATTTTGTCGTTCTTATAAATATTAGCCATAAATAGGAATGTTAACATCAAAAAGAATAAAATTGAAGAAAAAAGAGTATAGTGTATACTCAATTTTGGAAGCCACTGTAACTTCAGCTAATAAGTTTGAAAAGATATAATTTTGTATATATATATATATATATATATATATATATATATATATATATATACACCATCATTGGGTTTTTTAAATAAAAAGTATTAAATTATTTTTGCATTTTGCAAGCAAATCCCTATCCCTAAAAATAATTTTCTGAATATCGAAAAATATTTTTTTTGGAAAAGAAATGTAATTTGTCAAATCGATAAGTTAAAAAAAATGACGATCTACACTGCAGCAAAATGTAAAGGCAAAAACTTAAATAATAATAAAGTAAAAGTAAGTTCAACAATATAAAAGCTCAGTATGTCATTAAATTTTTGCTATGGAAATCCATTTACCATTTATTTTTAAGGATCTCTTTGAACTCATTTCAATGTTTGAAAATAGATTGTGCTCTCATTTCTATCGCTAGCTAATTATTTAGCTTAAATAAGGAGAAATTCCATTTTGAAGCTCATTTCCTCAAAGCCTTTCCTAATGATCAAAATGATGAGCTTTTGCTCTTGGGGAAGAAAACAAACTCCGGTATACAACGCGCCCATTACGGATAATCGAAGTTTAACCAAGATCTTTTCGTCATTGTCGAAATAATTAACCGATCCCTTCCGCTTTCATTACCTTGAGGTGCAGGATCTAATGGAATGCGATTAGCGGATGGATGGTGGGGTTAGGAAAGATTACTCTCAAATGATCTTTGACAAAGTTGTGTGTGAATTTAAAAGAGAATTACGCTGCTGCAAGCACTGGTCGTTGCTACAAATAGAATGACCCATCTTCTGTCAGAAACGATAGGAAATGTATGTTCATACAGATGAAGATATTATACTATAAAGATAAAAAGATTATTTTAAATTTGATCAAAAACTTGACATTTCACAAACTCTATGAATCGGACGTTTTATCCTTGGATTATCAACGTCGTATCGTCTTGGCTTATTGCACAGCAATGAATTGTCATTTGCCTGTTTAACTTTGTTTTTCCGGATATACACAAGGATATACACTCACAAGTACAATCATGAAAGTACTGATACATATAGTAGTAAAATATAACGAAACATATCACGGGAAATCGTCATCAGCGCCAGCTCTCACTACCTCTCTCACAAGTTCGTCGCTCCCCTCTTTCTTTACTCACCTTCTCGCCAGATGGCGCAATTATTACAAAAAGATACATGTGTCCGATGAAATAGAATATAAAAGCCGATGGGATTTTATTAATTATAGGCTTATTGAATATTGTGTTATCGGTTCAGAGTTTACTAGAAGATCTGGAAACGTTTTGTACCATGTGTTGCGACTGTCGTCAGTGGTGGTGCTTAGGGAAGAAATTCCAACTCTCGGTGCCTTTAGATATTTTTTTATTAACAATAACAACAGAGTTTAAACCTCAGGGTAAATTCCATTATCGCTGGGGTCCGTGCCTGCCACGCAAGTCCCCGTTCACGGGGGTAGATGTTTACAAACAGGAAGTAATAACAGGCGGGAACGCCATGTATGTACAATCCGCAACACCATGTGAGGAATATCATTCAGCAAATTGCGCTTTGTGCCTTACTTACATCTGATATTTATTTATAAGCATTTTGTGTAAACAATAAAAAAAATGTTTGTAAGATATTTGTTATTGTTTCTTCTCTTCCGTAGAATACCAGTAAGGCTTAACGATTCTATCTAGTAGTATCAGTGGAACAAATGTCTCAAACTTCACCCCCAACCCTCCCTCAGAATAAGAATATGATCAAGAGTAAATAACTTTAACAGAACTTATTTAAAACAGTTTTGTTGGAGGAAAAAAAGATGCAGATTTGAAAGACTTCCGAAATAAATAAATAAAAAAAATGTTTCTCTAAGGGTTAACAACATATGACAACACATTTCAATGAATTCTTTTTTTGTTCTTTTTTTGAGATTAAAATAACGATTTATTAGTAAATTTGGATTGCTAATGACATTGAAATCTGAAATTGGCTCTCTCATACCTAATAAATTTTTTATTTCAGTATTTTTTATATCAAATAATGTTCTCAAATTATATGTGTATTAATATACGTAAGAATATATTGTTACGTAGATACTTTAGCAAATGACACACACAAGAGGTAGAGCTAAACCAATTTATTAACTGAAATCAGAACTGAGAATACAGTAACTGACAAATCCTCTGCTTTTATATAAGCAAAGAAAGTTCCAGAATACTTTTCTGGAGGCAGTAAGAAAAGTCCAGAACACTTGTCTGGTAAACTAAAGAAATGTCCAGTATCTTCTGGAACATGAAATAAAGGAAAACATAAAATCGAGGAATTAAGTATTTACATATACCATTACTCTCAGTGTCTCTAGCGGGATTCGAACCCAGGTCTCTTGATGACAAGACCATTAGGCCATGGATTGATGACAAGACCAGTGCCATGACCATTCGGCCATGGAGATTCGACAGTCTTTCTTCAATGCGGCAATATATTAATTTATTCAAGTGCTCAGCACAGTGATCGGCTGTCTTGATTTGGTCTCTTTATCATAATGGTGATATATCGGCCATAAATTGGCATTGATTACCTTGACCCTCCATCATTAACTTTTTTTTTACAGCAGTGACTGCACTATGTAACGTTTTCATATGCTTCCCTTGTGTCATTGAGTTTGGAACTTTTCGACACTTTTATCAATTCCTAACTCAGCTTTAATACTCAAAAAATTATGCCTTTCCTTCAGTTTTCCGATCTACCTCGTGTAAAGGTGTTTCGACGATTTCTTGTAGCTATTTTGGACTAACGATATCAATTTTACTGGCAAAGAATTACTAAAAATATGATCTTACTAATTCATTTTGAGTGCGCGCTAACTCTACTCTTTCGTGTGCTCTCGTACCATATGTAAAAGTTTGATCTAAATATTTAGATGCACATAAGCATTTTATTAAATTCGCCTTTCTTTGAATAACCCCAAAGAGCCCTTTTGTACAGCTTCATAGCTGTAGGATAAAATACTTCATTGTCTACATTTTGCATATTAGTGTAGAGATAGTCAGTCCAATGAAAAATTAATAATTCGATTTATTCACAAAGCATAAAGTGACTGAGTAAGGCATACAGTTATTTACATTAGAATATTCATAGAGGTATTATCAGTTTTACAAATCGCGGACAGAAATCATTTTGATGAATTGTACAGATAAACATGCCATTTATTAAGCCTACTGGATGAGAGTATTATGAAAAGTTCCAATTTACCTAATGTAATTCACAAAGGAGCGTTTAGAATTAAAAAGAAGGAACAAAACATGATGAAAATGCTCATTTAACCAAGGAATTATTTCTTTTAAAATGCATAATCATTTCATAAAATTAAAATATACGTATAATTAGCTTGATAATGTGAATTATAAAAATGTCACAATATGCACGTCATTTTGTATCAGGATGAATGTGAATATAATATAATATTAACATTCTAGAATATCTTTAACATGCTGACTGGAATATTGGGCATTATGACACCTATAATGGCCAGTTATTAAATAAGCGGACATACAAAATATGTTCCTATTAGAAGATTTAATAACCATAAACAGCTACTCCAAACTGCCACGAAGACTCATGGAAAAACTGAATGATTGGATCACCGTGACAGTAGTGGCGGGAACTAAGGTTGCACCTTAAAGGCCATCACCAGTCACGGCACAGCCCCTTCCGTAGGAGTCATCGGCAGTGGGTAGCTGAACCTTCACCATTTTTGTACTCATCAAGGTGGCGAGAACCATCCAACATTCTGGAAGCTTCTTATCTTCATGTCTGTGGCGCCCCCTCTGGGATAGAAGGCTGAGTGAGGAATCTTCTTTCTGTTTTTTGTAGCTAATTAAAAATATACTTTATCTTCCTGGAATTTTAATGTTCTCTTTTTTATAAAAAGCAATGATTAATTTTTTCAGTCATTATACAGATTAATCAAAATTGATCTGATTATGGAAACTAACCCGCATGCTTCAAATCTGACATTTTTCATATGTAGTGAATTTATAATACTTATTTGACATCTTTGAAAAACAGATATCCCTTAAATTTGGACTAAATTATTAATTAAAATTTGATGAACATAGTCTTTTCTTTCAAATATCATTTGTCTATTCAATGGTTTCTATGAGTTCGAAATATCAGCTTGTTTAACAACCCATAATCATGCATTCGCCTATGCAATGAGAATTTCAACTAACTCACACCTGTCATAGTGCGGTTATAGTTTATTGTCTGGATGAAGCTTTAAACAGATGATGCAGTGTCGTTATTAAGTGTGTAGAAGGATCGAAATCCCTGATCCGTGGCCCACACTTGGTACTGGTCCATTAAACTTTGGTTAATGTGCTTCCTCCTGGTTAAATTCCCTCATTTAATTAATGGGTGCCTGTCAAGAGAAGGGAAATATTAGCTCTCCAATTTTAGACAAGAGAGATTACAGAAGTTAGAGCACGAATAGCTGATTTGCAATAAAAAGTAACCAATCGTTAGTTGAAAATTATACAGCTATAAATTAGAGTAATTGCGATCGTTGAAATAAGTTTAACATTTGTGGTTAAAAAAAACGATGCTTAACAAATTTGCCTCAATTGTTTTATTTAGTTTTATTGAAATGTATTTCTGAAGTGAAGTAATTAATTTTCAATCCTTTATATGTATTATCCACATATTATAATTTATATATATCTGTTTGAGAATGGGCTATATAGTAAAAAATTCTAAATACATTACAAGACAAATGAAATGCAAAGAAATAATAATACATGAAATATACACAAAAGAAAACGAAAAAATAAAAATAAAAATGAATCAAAAAATATACACACAAAAATATTTTACACTTCAAAGAAAAAATATAATTATCAAATAAATAATATATTATGAGTTTAAATGCTGAAGATATTTAACTTTAAATATATATAAAATAATCAACTTCTTTAGAATGTTTGTTAAAAAGATTATGAAATTTGTTCAAAGAAAAATGTGTCTATGTAATCAAATTAACTAAAAACTTTTTGAAATAATCTTTCATCTTTCAATACTCTAATAGGCACGGTAAAATGAATTGCAAATGCCAATAAATATTGTTAGTTTTATGGAAGAGGTAACTCACTTTAATATTTCATTTTATGGCCAAGAGTTCTGTTTAATACAAGTTAATTACAACGATACATACTCTTGGCATCAGAAAACAATGGGACTGTCAATGGATTAAATACTCCATACTCTGATCTAATCTTGAAGCTTCGATTTCATTTGTCTTATACAGTGTTACAGACTTTTCTGCATAGAATGGAATATTTTAGAACAGTGGCTATAACTCCCGAAATATTCCAGATATTGACATTCTGGTCACTGTCATCAAAATCTTCCCTTCCTCGACAAAAGTCGCCAAATTTAGCGACTTTTCTTAAAATGTCTCCAGATTTTAAAATCTTATACCTCGATAACGAGAAGACAAGGAAAAATATTTATGCGTCAAAAACATGTTTCACTATGGTCTTTCTATTGCTAATTATATAGTTTCTGTCGTTATTACATTAAGGCATGGTTTCCCGGTTAGATTTTAGCGTTGCTGTAACACATCACTTATATTTATTGATACTTTTAAAAAAAAAATGTATGGTTTGAGATTTGAGTGTTAGAGGACAACTGATGAAGAAAGGAAATACAATTTTATTTTAGTTTTGAATAATTACTTTTTAAAAAAATCCTATAAATTAAATTATATTTTTTGATGAGAAATTTACTGATTTTTACTTACTATATGAGTCAATATCTACCTATCGAATGTCATCTCTGGAATAAATGGAAAGTATTTGCTATATTTGGACATTTGATGCATTTTAAAAGTAATAATATTATAGAAATTCTTTCTTTCTGCTGAGAACATATATTAGGTTTGATGTTACCTTCCGTTTTTATAATTATTTTTTTTATCTAGTAATTAAAACTAAGCAATAGATGTTGTGGAACTTATAGTATAGTTATAAATTTAATAGTACCTCTCAAACTTTCAAAAAGATCGTTTTCTTAAGTGGTTTTATAAGATCACTCCTTTCGACAATTTTTCATGTTATAGATCTCTTCATTCTTGAAAATAACTGACTTGGAATTATGTTCAGCTTTTACATCACGCACAAAGTCAGTCACTTCCACAAATTGGCCAGCATTCCTTCCACAGCGCATAAACTTTGAAAATCCCCTTTTCACATCATCACTTTGTTGTCGAGAAGAAGTAACACAAACACGTCTCCATGGCAACCATTATCCCTGCCTCCTTAGACACCCATTTCATTATGGCCTTCGCCTTTTCCGATTGTAGGCACACTACAGGAAAAAAAGTGCTCCCTAGATTAGTAACGAAAGTCAGCCAGATCTCACACAACAAATCTCTTGTGCTCTGAAAAACAGCAGCAGTAGTTGCTTGACTAGCGATATATTTATTTCTTTTTGTCAACCTGGTGTGTTGTGAAGTCGAAGAGATAAAAAAAGGAAAATTACTTCGATAACATTAGTCCGCAGAGAGAACATGGGCTTTGAAGGATAGTCGAATATATTTCTGCCATTGGTGGAAAAGAATGCGATTGTTAGGTGTTTTAATTATATTTTGTAGGAGAGCTTATTGAATGGGCTCCCTGCGTGATTCTGAGTAGATTTTTAATTAAAGGAGAATTGCTCGAAAAATATTATTTATAACGGTTTGTGAATCCTCTTATTAAATAAATATTCATAGAAGCCAACGTTCTGCAGAATTTTAATTAATATTGGAAGGGGTAAAATATATTTCCGAATGCATTTTTTTTGTTTAAAATTGCTTATCTAATTAAATATATAAGATTTTTGAAATAACTACAACATAAGGAAATAATTATTATTATATATGGAGGAATCTTGCTTAATTTGGATTACTCAAATATCTTATTAATTTCGCTTATACTTAGTATAGAGAAAGTATAGTAATCGTCAAAAAATTCGAACTCGAGATTATGACGAATCTCCACGTTTTAGGCGTCCCTGAGTTTGAAAAATACATTTTTTGGCAAATGTCCGTCTGTCTGACGGATTAAATTAGATATATGATCTTTATATCAAATTTGTAGAATTCTGCCGAATTTTGAGTAAATTTTGCTGAGAGGAAGCCTGTCTTTCTGGCTGTCCGAATGTAATTTAATGCAATAATTAAAGAACTGAGAAAGCTATGTGGATAAATAGCTATGGATAAATATCTAGATCATTTAACGTCTATAGTATAGACTTCTTTCAAAATTTGAGCCAAATCCAACAAGGGATTGACCGTATGTCGGTCTGTACTTTCAGGAACATGTAAACACGATAACTCAAAAATGCAATGACTTAAAGATAACCATTATTTTCACAATTTTGTGGTTTAAGCATTTTTTTTTAGTTCTGTGTCAACTTTGACTTCAATAGGTTGGGAAAAACGCATCTAAAATGCAGATTCTATTTTCGGATATTAGTAACCGTAAGCCAAGGATTAGTCACCAAAACACTCGCCAAGGATTACACGATTGATTCAGAAAAATGTTAAATTCACGCAAAAGGTTAATATTTCGCAACTATTGTACGCCAATGCTATAAGGCGCTCTCTGGGATAAAACCATTATTAGAGTGCACGCGGGAAAGTATTGGAAAAATCACTCCCACTGGTTTAATTTAGCGTCACAGAGAGGTAATAATATTTTTTTAAAAAATGCAATGCTTGTTTGAATATTTATATCTTCAAACCCATTTAATATATTTTTTAATAAATTTTCTCTAATAAACAAAGAAAAAATTACCATAAAAGAATTATGCTTGTGTCCAATAAAGAAAATTAGTTTCCCGAACAGAGTCAACAATTTCTTTAAGACTAGTTAAAGCAAAAATATTTTTTATTTCTGAAATTCGCATTAATATGCATTGCATGTTTTAGACACTCTATCATTTGTTCTTGCTTTATTATCCCGAATATCAAATAAAGACTATTTAAGCCTTCGTTTTTGCTCTTTTTGAACAAGCATTTAATGTCTTGAATGTCATTTACTGTTTTCTTTTCTTTGACATGTCATCATAACTGCTTTCTGGACTTTTGAATTTTGATTCATTTAAATGCATTTTTCAATGCGATCAACTTATGTGACTATACAAAACATTGTCCTCACGTCAGCTTAAAATTCCACCACGGGGAATGCGAGACGAGAAGCTTCCGGCATTGTGGTTTGCTCTCACCAATCGGGTAGATACAGAAATGGTGTGAAGTCGACATCCTCCTACTGATGACGGGACATATTTCCTACGGAAAGGGATGTACCTTGGCCGGTGATGGCCCTTAGGATTCTACTTTAGTTCCCACGAATGCTGTCGTGGTGATCTGGTTATTCAAATTTTATTCGTGCGTCTCAGAATGGGTAGGAATAATTATCGTGTGATAACCTTAGATTAAAACTATTTTAATAACTGAATTCCAGCGAAAAAAGTTAACTCTCTATCTGAAAATCCTTTGTTAATAGCTTAAAACTGCGTAAGGGATATTAGTTTCGTTATTAAAATATCTAACATTTATTTACTGATTTCACGAAAATAGTGCTACAAGCCATATTTACAAGACAAGTTGCTTATGTCCGAAATATTTATTAGAATTGCAGTTCCAGAAAAGATCGATCATTGCGACAGTAAAATGAAGCGATCGTGCCTTTATTTACAGTAAAACTACTTCTTAGATATATTATTGATATATAAACGAATATTGTCCCCTAATTTGCATTGAAGTCTTTGGGGAGTAACGTTAAAATTTCGATTAATTTTTATAAAAAATAAAACTTTATTTTATGAAAAGTACATAATGTATATTTTTATTTAAATAAATATATTTTATACTTGATTTGATATGAAGATGCATGCTAGAAAATACCACTGATATGTTGAATAACCTTGATTAGAATGAAAAACCAGCAGTTGGTTGTTTGAATTTTTTGCTGTAATTAATATGCTATCCTCCTGCTCTCTCTCAAAAAAATGTTAGAACTTGAGTATGACAGCGAACGCGTCATATTTTCAAGAAAAATAAATGTTTAATTTTCAGACTTGATTTACATGAAAAAGGATAAAAGATTAGGATTAATTATACTTTTAAAAAGATATCCAGGACAATTTCAAGCAATAAGTATGAAAATTATAGAAGAAAAACATACTGACAAAATTTCTTGTTAAAGGTGTCTCAAAAAGTGCAAACAAAACACAAATAATAAGGGATTATTTTTTAGTTCAATTTTTTTTTTATCTGGGTGAAGCAGACGGACATTAGTTATATTGGTATAATTTGAGAAATGAACCAAAGTATAGTTCTAAGCGTCAATATGATGGAGGATGAATCATCTTCGTTCGCTTTTGAAAATGTAGACATTACGAAGTGCCACTGATTCAGAACTATATTGAAACATTTTGGAAATTCGTCAAAAATGCCATTTGATCCTACTTATTGGACGTAGCGATTTTTCTAGACCAGGAAAATCTTCATCATACTAAATTTGAATCGCCTAAGAAAACTATTAATATTTTAAACTGATATGGAATGAGTTCAGATTCTAATACGATTTAAGCTTTGTTGACTCCATCGTGAAGAGATACGGACAAAGATTTAATGCTGGAGTTTTCGAATATGATCAACAGAGAATTGCCTTCATTGATATCGTTTTTAAATTTGAGTATAAACTACAAAACAAAAGGCACAGTTGCTTCATTGATGGAAGACCAACAAGTTACCGCAGTTAAAGTAAGTTTTTATGTACAAGCTATTAAATGATATTAAATTAATATTTGACATAGTGATAATTTTTCGTTTCAGGAAAATTGGCATAATGTGCAATAAAATTTCTTACTGTAAAGATTATTAAAGACAAGTGCATTCAAGATACATAAATGAACATAAATATTATTACCATTGCTTTATGTTTGAATTTACAGACATTATTGCTGTTTGCGGTTTGAACATTTTGTAAAGGGTTCCAAAGAATCGAATGAAAAGGCTTCAATTCTACCAGTGTTAATGCCTTCTAAAACTTCTAGATGCACGCTTTAAGTTAGGTTCTTTTTCCACTTATCGCCTGACGAAACAGAATGAAACAGTACAGACAGCAATACGATCCAAGACAAGGTAAAAAAACCACCTTGTACTTTATATTAATTTTTAGTAGTAAATTTACTTTTTAAATTAAGCTTTCTCCTCTTGCTACTTATTTGTAATGAAGCCTAAACGTCAAAAACTGTTGGGCTAATAGGATACCTATAACTACAATAAGAATTGGAATTGTTAGTTTTGAAGAAATAATGCACCAAGGCTCAATACTTTTCCGTATCACAGAAACACGAAAAATGTTTTCTTTATTTCAGCAAAAAATTCAGAAAAATTGTATAATTACAAGAGTTTTGCAGCAATAATTTCAATCATTCAAATTTCTAGAGAGATTATTAAATTTACAATAATTAATATATTTCATTCATTTAAAATCGCTGTAAATAATTTTAATTTACATTAACTGAAAAATAAATAATTTTATTTTAACTGAATTTAAATTGATACAGTTAATTTATTTCAAGCGCAATTAATTTTAAGTAATTTTTCATAGTCTGGGGGACCACTTCGCTTTTGAATGTACGCTCACTGGTTCTTATCACTTCATCCACCCCTCTAGCGAATCCAAACCTCATTGGTTTCTTAGTGTACTCAGGATTGAATCTTCGCTGGGGAAGATGTGTGAAGTGTTGGGGGATATTTGTGAAGAGATCCAGAAGAGGCTAGGATGATGGATCTGCGTCTTGGGTTGTTTGTAGTCTTGTTTTAATTGGTTCTTTATTTATGTAATTACTCTGGCACAGCTTCTATTTTTTTTATGTTGGATTATAGTTATTTAAAATTTTGTACGTTTCTACTCATATTTTTGATTTACCTTCTTGTGGTGCTTTTTTTTTTTTTTCGGTTGTCATTTTAGATCTGCTTAGTATTTTCACCTTGCATTTGTGACATTCACTTATTTTTCACTTTATATAATGGGCTAGATAGATTATTTTAGATATTAATACATTGTTTGATATTGCTGTACGGTATGATGTGTCTTCCATCCTTCGGACTTTGTGATATTATTGTGCTCATGTGTGTTAGTGCTTTCTCTATGTACTTTTCAACTTCGTCTCTTGAACCCAGAATTGATCTGCAAACTATTTAATTTAACTATTTTAGTTCAATGAACTAGAATGGTGATGACTGTTAGTCTTTCAATAAATAAATAAATAATGGTTCTTTCCCCGGCGACTTTCGAAGTCTTACTCTTTCGGGTAGGCGGATCGTCGTGGGGTAGACCAAAATCAAGTTAATTTTCATACAGAAGTGAAAAAGGAAAATCATTGAGCGTTTCCATATGGTAGTAAACAAATTTTGTTTCATAATAATTTCGTGGAATCAAGCAATAGTAGATTCCGAATTTTTGCAGGTTTGGAAATGGGATGAAGTATTTCATAAATCAATAGCTTTTGTTTGTTTATTAATTCTGAGTAGATTTCAAATATTTGTTGATATTTTGAATATATGGTTTCCTCTATTTGCTAACATTACACGAAAAATTCGTTTTTACCACTTCTACTCTAACTGGGACGAATATTTGAATTTTAAATTCTTTCCCCTTTTGCCCTTTTAAAATATACTCAAATACACTACTAGATTGTTCTTTTTTTTTTTTTTTTTAGATGCGCATTTTTGTAGATGGCATCATTTTTCTGCCCTAAATAAGGCCATGTTAACACATAATAGAAGATATATATATTAAATACTGAGTTTTCAACCGAGTTTTTAGAGAAAAAAAAACTTTTTGAAGTCATAATCTCTATTTCCTTCTGAATTTTCAACTGAAAATTCCATTGCAGTTTCCGTAAAGAAGCTCCCATATTGAAAATCTTTTTCTTAAGGACCTGATGCTTGGATTAAATGAAGTAAACATGGTACTGGGTTTCTTCCAGAGAATATCTTTTTCTTTCTAGACCAATCTTGGGATCGGGGTGGATTGCTCTTCCGGATCTTTGATGGATAGCGTCGGAGATCACCGGTGGTCTTCTACCTTAAACGCCTTTCTTCTGACTCTGTTATTCCCCTCTCTTTTATATGTATGTTTTTTCAATCTTTACTTTGGAAATTAAGTAGGATGAAGATTCACTTTTGTGCTCGCTCTTCTTTTCTTTCTTACTTTACATGCTGTCTTGTATTTAGAGATTGCCTGCTAGAATAAATGTTTATTTTATGTATTCACGAAAGAACAAAAAAAAAAAAAAAAAAGAGAGCATTTGAATTGAAGAGGATAATAAAATCTCTCGTCGTATGAGTCGGTGATTATATTTCGGTACATTTTAATTTTAAATTTCTCTCTCTGTTTTTTTGTTGTTGTTTTTACTTGCTCTTATACGATATATTACAAATCGAAAATATTTTAATTGTCGAAAAATTTTAATGAATCTCTACGATTCAGATCTTCCCGATTTTGAATAATACATTTTTGTAATTATATCTTTGTATCGCTCGGTGATTATGGTAACTCAAAAATGCTTAGATAAATCTTGGTGCGAAGTTATTTTACCAATTTTTTTTATTTCGATTAAATTACGCACCAAATCCATTGAGAGGAAATATCTTTGTCTGTCTCTTCATATACAAGTTTGATAAAATTTGAAGCAGTTTTGAAATCTAAAATATAGATCTATATCAAATTTCAAATTATATCCGTTAAATTCTGCACTTTTGCTGGCATCTAAACACAATAAGTAAAAATATAAAAATTTAAGATAAATGTAGCTTGGTTTATAGTTCTGGCATCTAAAGAGTAGATTTGTACCCGATTTTGAAATAAATCTGTCAAAGGGTTGCCCATATTTCAGTCTGTACTTACAAAAGTATGTAAAAGCGATAATTAAAAAACGCAATAAGGTAAATAAATGAAATCTAGAATGTGTTTCTTCAATTACAACAGTGATTATATAACAAATTTTGGTTTTAATCGATGAAAAGGCGTACGAGTATTAACCATATACCAGTGATTAATCTTTAATGAATCCTGTCAAAGATCGATATTTCGCAACTAATGTTTGCTTAATGCTATATAATCAATACATATGTACCAATTTTCATTATTATATAATATAGGCATTTAAAACAGAATTCCATTCAACTCTCATGAATGGAATTCTGGAAATAAAAAGTCTGAGCACTCTGCCTTACCGAAAGTTCAGTTTTATTCAGTGGATAACGTTTCTATTAGAAAGATTTGGGGAAACAATTCCAGCTAGTATGCAAAACATTTAACATCGCGAGTAACATTGGTTCAAAATGATGGTTTTTTCCAAGAACAATGGTTTTCAAGTCTATTCAATTAAAATAAAAACGGATTGAACTGATTTAACATACACTATGAGCTAAATTATTTTGCTTATGAAAAGGCAACTAATGATTAATAGAGATCTATGAATTACTTTTCCTAAAATATATTAGCTTCTAAATATATACATTGATTACATTGTACTTGAAATATTTTCATTAAAGAAGTTAAACTACATCACTTTAGACAGTATTTCTTAATGAGGTTCGAATAATATTTCTTTTAATAACTGGAAATGGAATATTTCTTTTAATAACTG
>JAPMOR010052242.1:387851-399560 GCA_026543865.1 Argiope aurantia | reverse complement strand
ATATATATTTGTGTCTGTAATATATATATTATTTTGTTTTAAATTCTGCTTTTATCAATATTTTCAAGAATTTCTCCGCTTTATTAAACCATTTAATAGTATAAACGTGTTTCCACTGTACTCAAGTGTCGCTCGGAATGCATTCTAATACGTAGTTGAATTGACCTTAACTCTCAACGATTTTTATAGAATGCATGCTCTATTCACTTTAAGTACCACTGCATTAGCAAACAATGTAAGAAAATATATCTTTTAAAACTTCGGGCAACTCTACAATATATAGAGAAAAATTCATTTCTATAGCCAACAAAATTATTAAAGCCACATTCTCCATTTCTTTCTGCCTTTCCAATTCAAAAATTCCGTTTGCATTTCCCGTAGTGAGGCTCTGCGATTGAAAAAGCTTCCCTTAAGGGCTTGAAGCACGGAGTAAATGAAGTAAACATTGCGCTGGACTTCTGCCAGAGAAGCATTTTCCCCATCCCGACCGCATCTTGGGAGCGGAGTGGATTGCTCTTCTGCATTTCTGATGGATGACTTCTGAGTTTCCCAGATGGTTTCCATACTTAAACATCTTCTTCCGATATTTTTAGCCTCTTATAGATGTGAATTTAAATTTTTTTTTTCTTTAGGAACTTTTGGGATAAAATAAGTGGAAGATCAGTTTTATATGCTTCTTTCTTTTTATTTTTCATTTCCATCTCTCCCTTGGAATTTGTCTGCTGCCTATGATTGTCTATTTTATATATTTAAGAAGATTAAAAAAGGAATAACTTAAAGAATGGCGATAGAAAGTTGTTTCAGCGTGTGAATCGGAGCGAAAAGTTTAAAATAATTGGTTTTTAAATTGTTGTAGAAATTTGGGTGGCTTCTAGTGTTCGTTGAAATATGATCATTTTTTAAAACTCCAATAAATCATTAAAAAAAGACAACTGTAAAAAACAAATCTAAATTAATTACGAAAATTTATGTAAAAGGATGGCTAGTTTTTAACATTATAAAAGGAAAAATTCAGGCATTTTAATAATAAATTCATATCACTGAACCAGATTTCCAATACCCTCCTCGAAGAATATTATCCCCAGTGATGTGAAATGGGTCTAAAGTGTATCTTTGCAGCTTCTCATCAGTATGGAAATTTTTTGAGTTTTCTTTATAAGGAAAGAATATAGAGCAGTGAAATCTAAGCATTTACTCTTGAAAGTCGCAACCTTAGCTTATTGGTCGACCAGCTGGATACCTCAGATTCCAGTACAAGCAGTTTCTTTCGAACGACTTGTTTGTTTATTTGTTACATTAACGTACCATTTTGAAGCAACACCAGGACTATTTTGGGATGGATCTCGTTATTTTGAAGCGTAAACAAATGACGAAGATAAACACCTGAGCTGGCGTGCCCTCTCCAAAGTCCATACCACACCAGTGACCCGGACGGATTTAACGAGCACATGACCAACATACACGATGGTTCTTCGGTGGATTTGGATATCGAATTTGTAACCTTTCGATTTCGAAGACGAGACTTTATCCCGAGGACACTGTGGCCTTTCTAAAGATTTGATCAACTCGTTGAAGAAACATTTCTGTATCGACAGTTTTGCAGCCTTGTCGCCCTTCATGGAGAACACAGTATAGAACCGAGTGAATGAAAACTGTACAGTTTCTGTTGTATTTACTAGGTACTAATAGAAAGCAATACGAGTTTTTAATTTTTTAAATTCTTAATAAAAACTGAGGTTTTAACTCTCATTCAACTATTCTGTAACTGTAATGGGTACACTGCACTATGTAAAATGACAAACAATTTTATTTTGAGATTTGTGAGTTAATTTTTTTTTCTGAAAGTATAGAATATGCGTATTATCGGTATACGGAATTACAATAATTTACATAACTAAAGAATTTTAAATAAAACCGTAATAATATAACCTTAGGTTAATATTATTACGGTTCTCGTTGATTCTCAGAATTTAGCCAAAATTAAAGAAATAATTTGCTAAATGCGGCAAAAGGAAGTGTTTGTTTGCGTTAGAATTGGATTTTCCCAGCTGAAATAAACTACTATACCATATTTATGAAAAATTAGCATGAATTAATTTAACATAAAAGACCTTTTATCACTACGCCTGGAGATTCTGGTGTAGAATTCTGCTTCGTTTCTTATAGAACACATTTTATTATATTTCACAAATACTACCAAGCGTCAAATGCCACTTAAGTAATTAAACTGAAAATGAACGTCATTATTTGAAGATAAGTTACTTTAATAAGCATAAATACCTTCTAATTATTCAAAAGAAATTACTTTTGAAATATGAGTGTTGGATATTTTCCTCAAACATGAGGGTTGGAACTTAAAAGAATTCAAAGATTTAAGAAAAGCATTATTTTTAACGACGTTGGCATCAGACAACTTGCCAGCTCTTTTATTTTCGGATAATGAGCTTGTTATTTCTGCTACGAGAGCAAATTTATCTAACGAAACCAAATACAGGGAAATGGATGCTTTTAATATCATCGCATAAATCATGTTTTTTCTTGATTTTGCTTTTGGATAATCAGCATTTTAGAGCATAAGATTTTTAGCTTAGATAGAAAAAAAAAATGAGTCTTTTATTTTATTTTTTGGTCATTAAATTTAAAAAAAAAGAAACCATAAGGAAACGTGAAAAAGCGCTCTTATAATCAAGATTTATTTTGTTGTCGCTGTAAAGATCAAATATTGAAAAAAAAATCCTTCTGAGTATAGTTCTCTAAAGATCTTTTTCACGTACATTTCCGTCATTGTCTTTAGAAGTTTTTTTAAAAAAAAATATCGATTTTTTTTTCACACAGTGAATCTTAAAGAATGCTGATTTTTTATTTCTTTTGATAGTAGGAGGGAGAAGGGTTCCGCCATGAGTTTTCAGATTTAAAAAAAATACCACTTTTTTATCCTTTTTTTCATTGCTCTTCACAACCACTAAATAAGAAAGCGAATAAGATGTTGAGATATATATCGGATGTGTATATATGTTGATATATGTATATATCAGATGTGTAAAATGTTTGTGTGTGTGTGTGTGTATATATATATATAATGTAACATATTTTGGCTGAAGTAGAATGCAGGTTTGAAGACATAGACGAGACGTTGTATTTATAATTTCGTTTTATTCTCTCTCGGCAAGCATGATTATTTACAAAAGCAGAACGACACAAAAGCAGAAGCCAAGAAGTAAAGAAGACCGAAACAAATGATCACTAGCCTTGTATAACATGGGATTTCCGGCCACGTGCCGATGGAATACATGTTTTGACAAGACAACGGAAGTTTCACTTTTATTTGATACGTAGTACTGATGGCACATTATTTTTACAAAGCAATTAATTAAACCGAAAATGGAATTAGATCCGGAAATAAGACTATTTTATTATGGGCTAAATTTAAAATAAAGTTTTGGAAATTAATTTGGTCAAATTAAGAGTTTAAAATATCATGACATACATATATATAATATAAAGCTTTAATATACAATAAAAACGTTGTTGAAAGTGTTACGAATCTAATAGTGATTCCTTACATACTAGCCTCATAGTAAGAAAGGGGTGGTTGGTTGGATTTTTTTTTGGCGCAAGAGCCATTTTTGGCCAAGCTGCGCCAATCATATGGTATGAAATGCTACGGGATTAAAAAGAACCAAACATCATAAAGTCTAATATAAAGTAAAGAACGCAAATTCGAATGATATATAAAATGCTTTCAAAAAGTTAAAATTTCAAATGAAAGTTTGAGAAAAGATTTTCACTTAAAAATTGTTGTAAGGAAGGGAGTAGAATGGATGCTGGAATAGATGTCGAGTCAATGACCCTCGGCCGTAAACTTGGCTAGCATTTGGTAACGGATTTTAGATTTTGGAGACAAAAATGAAAATTTAATTCATGCGGTATCTCTATTAGAAGCCAAGGTACCGGTTCACTTTAGAGTTCTTTTTATAAAAAGGAGTTTAGAATATTTTACTTCGAAACAAAATTATTTATTATTAATAATTGTTTTATAGTATTGTTTATCTGATTAACGATCTTGAATGACGATTTAATATTCTTTGCATCCTTGGCGAAGCGAAGGGGGGGGGCTAAACTAGATTTTCAATCGTAGTTTTATCTATTTTGTACAAACATTTGCTTTATTATTAAAATTCAGTTTTTAGAATTGCACTTCCAGTAATCTGGCGTTTTAGTTATTTGGCAGTTCTGCTAACTATAAATTTCTTTACTGCACTGTAAATTTCAATTTATTAATATCTTTTAGTGCAATTGATGCACTTAATTTTTCAGACAAATATTGATAAATATTTTATTTTTGATATTCTGAAATTTATCTCGTTTTGCGCGTGACATAAAGTCTAAAAGTTCATGTCCCAATTTCTCGGGGTAGAGATTCTAATTTCCAGTCTTCGGGAGCAGAAATGTCTCGTCTTTTAAAATGCAGCATCCCTAGTACTCACCTCAGATGTGAAGAAAAACAAATCCCCCTAAAACCTTGAAAGGGGTGACGGATAAGAGAAAACAAAGATAAGGGGCATAAAGCAAACGAGGTCTCGCTTCCTCTCCCCGGGTGCATGCCGAGCTTTTAATCCTAGTCATTTCTCCTCATGAGACGCGACATGTCCGAGGCCAGCCGGTCATCAGCAAGCGCTTCGCGGTAGGTCGATAATTGACCGACAGCTCTTGTCCCCAGAGAGTAATCGGAAATGGCCATTTATCTTCACCGCCCCCAGTTATTCCAAGAATATTCCCGACACGAGCAATCAGCGAGCGGTTCAGTTTCAGGAAGAAGGGGCTGTCTCCTTCTTTCTTTCTTGTACAGAGAAAGTCTATATGCGAGAAAAAAGGATAATCGACAAAAAATTCGCCCGAGAGATTTTGAAGAGTCTCCATCGTTTCAAATTTCCCCGAATCCGAAGAAACATTTTTGGCATTATATATCTGAGAGTATAACTCAAAAACGCTTTAAGCTAGATGTATAAAATTCGGTATGAGATCTTAGCACTAAATTTGTCGATTTCTATCAAGTTTTTAGGAAAAAAAATCTACTCATCGTTAGTCTGTCTATCAATATAAACACAAGTGAATTCAATATCTACACAAAGTGATACACAAATCTGATATCAAATTAGAACTAAATCCGATAAGAGGTTGACCGTCTATCCCTCTGTACTTTTGCATGCATGTGGACGTTTTGACTCAAAAATGCAACTATTTGGATAAATGGGATTTATTACAGTTTTAGTATCGAAAGTAGAGCTCTTTAAGGAATTTTGGATCATATATGTCAAAGGCTTAACCATCTGTTGACCTGTGCATTAACTAAAACGCGATTTACCAGTTACAAAAATGGAATTTATTAAGTGATCTTGTTATTAAAATTGTACTTATGTCAAATTTGCGTTTTATTTCGTTAAAAAAACGTTTTAATTGCAGTATTGGTTTCTTCACTGAAATACATGTACAAAATATGTATGAATTCTTCTAAATTCTGAGTACTCATGGCGCTCACAACATTGTCCAAGGTTTAAAAAATTTTTAAGGGTTATTAAGCAATATGTGAGAAAATTTAAGGGAGACAAATCCCACTGATTTATCCTAAGAACGGCTTCCAGAAGAGTTTCTGGAGGAAAAAAAAAAGCGCATATTTTCACAAAGTACGGAAAGGTGTTGAAAAGAAATATTTTCTCATCTTTCTCATATTTACCATTCATTTTTCAAAATTCTTGCACTGCCAATTTTTTGTGGCGATAATATTTATTTTCTATGTGATTAAATCTGTTAAATGTAATAGTGTCTTGGAAACTAATCAGAAATTAAATGTGGTTTTTATTTTCTCTGTCAAAGTATGCAAAAAAGAAAATATTACAATCATCAAAAAATTAAACTTCGAAATTTCAGTTTACCTCTCCAAGTTCAAGAATTTTTTAATTATGTCCGTTAGTTCATGTGTCTGTGAGCTTGAAAACTCACAATGAACTAGAAAAATGGAATTCGATATGACATCTTAACCTCAAACTTAAATTTGAATTTTGAAACAAACTTTGAACCAAATTTGGTTCAAATTTATCAAATTATTCATATTTCTATCCTTGCATATGTGAACACAAAAACGTAATATCTTAATAATTGACATTTGACATATGTTTTTATCTTTAAAATTGCATATCTATATCAAATTTTGGATCACACACGGCAAAAAGTTTAGTATCTGTCTTTTCGTACAGAAAAAGACAATAAATGGAAAATCCGATAGCTAGATAAATAACATTTGCTTTATATGACAGCTCATCATCGATATATTGAATTTTAGACGAAACAGATCTTAGGAAATCGGCCCAAAATGTATATTTGATTCTTTCACTGCAAGATAAATCTACCATAATGTGTTCGTATACGAGAAATTCGAGGGGAGAACGCTCTGAATGAAATGAAGTTTATTCAGTTTCAAAAGAGGTCGGTTGCTTCCACTTTTCACGGATGATCGATCATTATGTATATCTATTGTTGAGATTAAAAAAAAAGGCCAGGATAGTCTGGTTGGTAGGGTATTGTATTCGCGTCCCTTGGGTTGCGAGTTCGAACTCTACCAGCCAAAGATTCCCCGCCTGTGGGGTGGCTGGCGCGCATATGAATCTGTCGTGGTCATAAAGTCCTCCATGTCGAAATTAATACCATGGGAGGTACTGGATCAGAGGTGATCGTTCTCTGATCCAGTTCTAAATTACGATCTGTGGATGAGTGAATGAAATGCATGAAGTCCACCCCGTAAAAAGGGGTTATGACGTGTGTGTAGCTGAGTCGTACTCTCTCTAGATGGCGCTATTGAAAAACAAGAGACGTACCCTTGGCTTAAAATCACTGACTTTTAAAGTCAGTGGGCTTGTCTATGACAAGTGTCATTAGAAACAACAACAACAACAAAAAAGTGTGTGTGACTTAATGTATAACAGTTTCTTATTAGTTGCTTGTTTAAAATAGATTTCCCTGAGTTCGAAAAACTCATTTTTGCATTAAGTTTATCTATCACAAAAATATTTCAAAACCGCTTTGATCTAGATGATTGAAATTTAATATATGGTTTTTACATGAATTTTGTAGATTTTTTACACATTTTTAGTTAAATCCATTTAATGGAAGTCGATTTGTGCGGCTGTTCGAATATAAGTAAGACAATAACTACAAAACGAAGAGAGCTAGATAGATGAAATTTAATACACAAATTTTAAACCTAAATATAGATGTGTATAAAATTTCAAACCAAGTCTGTCAGAGTTTGCCATTGGTTGGTCAGTATTTTCACAAGTATGAAAAGGCGATAACTCAACACAGTGACTTGAATAGGCGAAATTTAGTATGTAATCTTAAGACTATAATTGCAATTTCTGCATCAAAGTTTGTTTTCAGGAGGTTTAAAAAAAGGTCGGAAAATACACAGCCAATTTTCGGGTTTGATTAACCATATTATTGTAATTTATCGCCAAAACACTCGCCAAGGATCATGCGTAAGATTCTGTAAAATGCTAAATTCACTCCAAAAGTTAATAATTCGTAATACGGTACGGCAATACCATACAAGGCCTTCATTGTGATAACACATGAGTGTATGCAAACAACTTTATTAGAGTGTATGCAAGAAAGTTTTGTGGAGACATTCCCTTTAGTTTGTTAATGACATTTCGTAACAATAGCAGCAAAAATAACAATAAAATCAAATTGAAACACCATTTTAAAATTGTACGATATTTTTTTCCCCGTTTATATGCTTATTTGTGAAATTAATGAAACTTTTGTGGTTAGATTTCTTAAACTAATATAACAATAATATTAAAATATTTTTTACAACATAAAACTGCTTTTTTTAAAAATATTGAATGCGTAAGATGCCATCCTTATAAATATTGAACAGTATAGTAAATAGCATAAATATTATTATAGTTAATTTTTCTTTGCTTATAATAATTAGAAAAACCCCAAGTTCCATTAATCAGCATCAGTCTAAATGAAAGTCTCAGAATATCCTTTTTTTCCTTGTTTGGCTTAGGCATAGCATAAAAAAATCAGAATCTTGTTAAAAATAACTTTCTTTCATTATTAAGATGTTTTTTGCTATAAGCCTTTTTTTTTTTTTTTTTTTTTTGCCCAAAGGAAAAAGTTTATAAACTGGAAAAAAAAGGAAGGGGAGAAATCGCCCCAAAAATATTACATGGTCTTAAAAACTCTTTTTAGAATCAAAGATTTTTTTTTAAATTTTATTTCTCCATTTGAATTGAGCTCAAAAAAACTTTTAATGACAAATAAACTTTTTTTTTCACGTCACTATTTTTCTGCTTTTCTTTTTTTGCATTTCTTTCACTCCATTAAAATAAACAAAATTTTTAAAGTTTCGAATTTTGTTTGGGTTTTTTAATTAAAAATGTTGAAATGATTATTTGAAGTTTTATGTAAATTTCCATTGATTTAAGGAAAAAATGTTATTTAGTTAAAAAAAAATGTGAAAGCATCCTAACAATTAATGACAAATTCTTTATTTGTTAAAGAAATGTATGTTAATTGTTACAAATTTATAACTAAAAAAATCTACAAACTAATATTTTTAATTATACCTGCAGAATATTTTATTTCCATAGATGTGCTTGCCTCAATTGTCTCTTAACAAAATGTCAGGTACAATTGCAACATATTAATTACCAGAATAATTAAGAAATTAATTGTAGCATTAATTGTATTATATTGTCACGTAGAACTATAGTATAGAACTCAATGACACACACAAGAGGTAGAGCTAAACCAATTTATTAACTGAACTGAGAATACAGTAACTGACAAATCTTCTGCTTTTATACAATCAGCGAAATTTCCAGAATACTCTTCTGGAGACAGTAAGAAAAGTCCAGAACAATTGTCTGGCAAACTAAACAAATGTCCAGTATCTTCTGGAACATGAAATAAAGGAAAACATAAAATCAAGGAATAAGTATTTATATATACTATTAATCGCATTGTCTCTAGCGGGATTCGAACCCAGGTCTCTTGATCATGAGGCCAGTGCCATGACCATTCGGCCATGGAGATTCGACTGTCTTTCTTCAATGCGGCTATATTAAAAATTGTAGTATACTTTAAATTATTAATTGTAGTATATTTTAGAAGTAAATATGTAGTTATATAAAAAAGTTTTGTTCTCTTACATTGAGATAATTCCTCTCGATCCATAGTGTTCATGAACACTCAAATAAAAACATTTATATGCATAAAACACTGATATACGTGGCACAGAAATCACTCTTTTACTTATTGCTGAATGGCAACAATGAAATGTAAACAAATCACTATACGATGTTTCAAATTGATTCATTGAATGTTTTTACAAACGAGCTTGATTTCACTAATAAATGGAGCTACATAATTTAATTAAAAATATTTTGGAGAGAGTTAACGTTCCATTAAGTCAGAGGAAAAAGACGTAAAAAAATAAAGAAATAGGCATCAAATAGAAAGTTTAGCGAGCCTTAAAATAAGCTTATAATCATTACCACATGGATAATCGATGTGATTTAACTATTCCCTATTAATGGTTTAATAGATCAATATACTGGACTAATAAGCTGGACACAAAAAATGGCTAGTCATTATTAAATTCGATTCGAAACAAACAGTGATCTACTAACAGAAATAAATTAGATATAACACAGGCTTGAAATAGAACTTTTTAATAATAGTCAATTTCATGAAAAAAACGATTCTATCAAATATAAACTAAAGTAAAATAAGTATGATTCTATAAAAAGAGTATTGTTATTTGTTGTGGTAAAACTTAAATGTTTGAAATGTATTATAATTTTAAAACTAAAAAAAATTGACATGAAATTACTTTTAAATTTTAAATAATTGCTACCATTTATCTTCTAAACATGGAGCCTTAAACCACATTCTGTTTTTCGAAAATAAGTAAAAATAATTAAACAAATGTTTCTGATTTCAGTTCATTTCAATGCTAATATGATTAACAAATGAGTATTAGGAGCAAATCGTCTTGATTTTCAATTTTTTCCACGAGTCCGCATTATAAACTTTTTAATATCACTAGCAAATACCATAAAAAACTTTTTAATATCGTTACCATATTTGTATTTAACAAATAATTGTCAAAATACAACAACGCATGTCTATCAGAATTGAGTAATAACACTTTGGAAAGGAAAAAAAAAATACCTGCACGTCAATTCTTTTTTTTTTCAAGGTGTTTCGCATTGGTTCAAATTTGAAACAAAATTTCTTCAATTATCGTTCATAAGATAACAGAAGGTCCATTTCTGGAAAGTATTCATTTACGTTTCATATGTAGAGTTCGCAGTAGATAAATTATATGTTGATTTCCGATCATCTAGCTATTGTACCACCTCTTAAAGTAGCCACTGCTTATTTTGATATCAAGATGACTTCGAATCACTTGTTCCTATTTGTTGCTTCGCTGCTATTCATGCTTTCTGGAATGCCTGCTGGTGGTTGGATGAAAGTCACTTTCCATCCGTAGAATTTTTTTTTTTTTAAAGCAACAACTATGACATGATCTAAGATTTCAATCAATGTAACATACACAAACTTAGAAATTTATTTCAAGGCGATAGTGAGGGTCTTATGAATTTGGCGATATTGAAACAACATAAAGAGCTCAAAGATTGGTGTAAGAAAAAAAGAAAAAAAAATTGCGATTCTTTTCATATTGTTACGGAAAATACGTCTGGTGAGAGGTTTAGTAAGATCAATAACGGATAACGACTCTTTATTCAACAAGACGCATGAAACACCGATATAGCTAAAGAATACACTATACAGCACTTGCAGAGATTAACAATACAATAGCAGCTAGAGAGTTCGTTTCGAGTTCAAGATTCAGAGAGGGAATTCACACATTTGTCTTGCTTTAGACATCTCATGTGTATTCGTGACAGAATATAGAGATAACGTCGTAATTCTCGTACTTTCGAGAACCTACATTTTAATTGCAAGATTTGTTACGAAGCTTATTAACGTGATATCTATTGAACAGCCAATGAAATATTTTGAAATTTCTCTTCTATGAAATTTGACTTAAGTGCACAAGGAAGCAATATTACAGATTCGTCACAATATTAAATATGGGATTGCATTTCTTGAGATGCAATTTAATATTAACTTTATAATATTGATGAGTTATATAACCATAGATAAACTCCCTCAAGGAAATGATTATTTTCCCGCGACGTTATATATGTCTTGAGTGCTGCAGCACTAGGCACTCGAAGGCATGAGTAAAGTATTAAGCTCGATTGTAAATCGACTCAAATGCCGGGAAAGCGGCTTAAAGTTCAGATATATTCTGAGCATTGTTTGGCCTCTGTGGGAAGCCGATACTATCGACTCGGAACTGATTTCATCTGCATGTTAATGAAGGCTTGAGATTAGATATGTCTTCTCAGGCTTTGAAATTATGATGAACGATTGGGGTAGTAATTATAATTAATTTTCTAATGAAATTGCTCTTTCTTTTTTACTTTTTCCTAATCCGAATGATGGAAGAGAAGTAATAAGCAAGTGTAAAGGAAAAGGATGTGAAAATTTGATCTCTGCGTTTTTTAGGTAGATTTCCATACGAAGACTACTTATTGCAATGGTGTATATATATATATATATATATAT
>JAPMOR010052242.1:356207-387751 GCA_026543865.1 Argiope aurantia | reverse complement strand
ATATGCATGTAACAATTTGTAATGATAATTTTGTTTGTATTTTAACTGGCCTTTGAATATGTTGTTAGAAAGGCAAAAATACGAGTTGATAAATGACCCCTTTAGCTCAAAGGAGATGTATATGGTGAGGGGATGAAATTTTCATTTCGCTATAACTTTCTTACTATTGTAGTTAGAAAAATAAATCTAATTAGCCAAATTAACTCCTTATTAATATGAATAACTTTTGCATTTAAATTTTTTCGAAAACTGCAATATCTTAAAAGTTAGGGGCTGAAAAATGATTTTTAAACCCTAATTTTGAGTGTTTCTAACACCACCAATTTATGCTGCGAAATAGTAACTTAGATGCAAAGGAATCTACCTTTGTCGTTCAGCTTTCCGGGAGGATTTTTTTGAAAATATTCCAATGGCTTATTTCGCTTTTTCAAAAAAAAAAGTATAATATTTTTCTGTCCATTTCTGAATTTGAGAATACGATGGATCAAAAATGCGATGATCTAGATGAGCGAAATGTGGCATATATTTTTATCATCTAAATTGAATACATGTATGAAATTCTTTGCTAAATATTTCTAACTTTCTGTTTGTGCATAGACATGGCAATTAAAATACAGAAAAAAAAATGAACTCAATTTTTAGAATTTTATCTTTTAAAAGAAGTATATTTGTATCCAACTATGGACTAGTTTTGTCGCTAAGAATAATGCTTACATGTTGTTTCAAAATGAATAGTAAATTCTTTCACTAAACAGTGGTGAAAATATTCCTATTGAATAAGTATCCGAGGAAATAGGAAGAAATTCATTAGTTATTAATACAATGTTAAAGAATCTTTGAATTTTGAAATAATGTGAATTAAAAATTATGAATTTCGCTAGCCATTGATAATCAGGTTTTAAGGAAGCAGAGGCTAATATTTTTATTCTCGTACTTTCACTTCCCACTATGATTCAACAGATGGAGCTAAAGCCTCTTTTCGCGTTTATCACTAAAAAAAGGGAAGAGGTTACTCTTTTCCTACTACGTATATGTGAAAATAGGAGCAGCAAAAAAAAAAAAAAAAAAAAAAAAAAACCTCTGTGTTAAAGAAATAAGAAGGAAAATCTTCGGCGCTTATTTCAGTGCAGGGAGCATTCTAAAGAAAGTGGAATAGATACGTTTAAAAATTCAGGAGATCCTTCAATGCCTTCCCCAATTACAGAAGACTGACCGACTTTTAAGAAAAAGTCCTTGGAGACCAATTCTTTCGCAAAATATAATGGATATAGAAATTGTTTGGTACAAATTCTAAAGCAATCACTGTGATATACTATTCGTCCACCAATTTCAACTGAAGTCGTATCATAAATATTTAATATATTAAATCAAGAAGTGTAATAATGCCACATATTCTGCAGAGAAATAGACTATCGTGCAGATCCACCCTGCGTGATCCTAGGCTGGCATATAAAACAAAAGTTGATTTTTAAGAAAATGAATTATTTCCAATGAAATTTACACACTGAATCTACTAGTTCCAGATTTAACAATCTATTCTGAAGATAGTCTTGAATAATCTTTGCTTTTAACAAATTCGAATTATACAATATACAGGTAGTAACATAAAACATAAATCTCATTATGTTAAATCTGTAGATTAATGAAATATATAAAATAAAAATTAATGCTAGTCTTGGGTTATCGGAGTTACCTCGGGAAGATATAGTAACCTTACATTATATTTTAATAAATCATGCAGTAGCTGTCGCTTGTTGTGTTGAAGAATGTAACGATCAATCGATTGTATTGATTATAATAACATGCAATTGAATAAATAACATCATATTTAAATACAAATAAAATTGGACTGTTCTCATGATCAATAAATCACTCGTAGTGATCAATTTAAAGACTGGTCAAAGCCCCTCCCCCCCAAAAATGGAAAGATTTATAATATACTGCGTCCACGGAAGGAGGGAACCTCGTAAGTGAGGATGAGAAGCTTCCGGCATGATGGTTGGTACTCGTCACCCTCGTGGGTACAGAAAACGGTGGGAGGGGTCTAGTTCCTTCCAACGATGCCAGCGTACTTCCCAACGGAAGGGTTGTGCCGTGGCCGGTGATCGTCCTAAAGACTCAACCACAGTTCCAGCCATTGTTGCTGTTGCCCGGTCATTCAGATTTTTTTCGCGTGCCATCAGGCGGATCAGAATTGCCAGTTTAAGGTAAGATAATAATATGCTGGATTAACAACTGCGGATAATCGATAATTCATTGAATGCGTAAGTAAAAAAAAAGTTTTATTCTTCCCAAAATAAATTTCATGTTCAAAGAAATATTTCTATATTTTAAGCATTGATATTCTTTTCTATTTTCAGAAAGATATTGCAAATATTTACCGAGAGTCATTTTGGCCTTAAGAAAGACATCATATCGATGAGTCTTATCTTGACAGTTTTGTTCTAGAATTTCTTTTCTCAGTTGGAACAAACAAAATGCACTGTCTGAGAACAGAAAAGAACTTCCTGCAGAAGTTCATTCTACGCGAAGAGCACGATTTTTAGCGTTGCATTTACACTGAATAAATATTGGCAGTTTCTCTTTTCATTCCAGATTTGGAACTTCAAATGTTTTTCAGCGCAAAAGAAAAAAAAATATCGGTAATCGTTAAAATCAATAGCGATTGTGGTATACAGGGACTGTATAATATTGTTTACCGCTTTTTTTTCCCTTCTTTTTTCGAAAAAGAATTTTAGCCTTGGGAGTTTCAGCGCTCTCCACAGTTTGCTTGTTTGAGCTATCAGAATATTATTCATGGAATTGTTTTTCTAAATTAGGCGAAAGCTATTGAAAAAGAAATCTTCGATTGTAGAATTGTTGAAAATAATAAAACAGGAGTTTTTCTTTAAAAAGAAAATATTCTTTTTTTTATGTTTAGCATTTTCAAAATTTTCTAACATCATTATGCTTTGAAAATTTTATACATTCGCGTTATTATTTTTTAAAAGCATATTGAGGAAAAATGAAAATTTTTCTTATTTTATTTAACTTTTTAAAAGGCCATTTTTTTCCAGTGATGGAATATTAAAATATTTAGGATTGAAATTGGCTTAAAAAGAGTGATTCATTTGCTAACTCAATAAATTTAATTTGATTAATTAGTAAATTTGGTTAATTAATAATTAACAAAACAAGATACACCATTTTGTGTGAGTTAAGGAAGTGAAGCATCTAAATTTTTGTCTTATTGAAAGATTTGTCAGAACTTATGCCAACCTATATATCTTCAACTTTGTTCTTTCTTCGATATCGAACTTAGTGAATCGATAATATTAATGCAACTGTCAACATCGAAATAAGTTAGAAATATTTATTAAATTAAATCATAAAACCCTTTGTCTTTATTTATTTTGAGATAAATAACATCGAAATAAAAAAAAAACTCAAAGCCATTTCTTGCATTTTGAATATCTCCTATATTAAAATAAAATTGCATGAAAAATACTAGCTTCAACACATTAACATAAGACAAAATACATTGAAAAAGGTTAAAAATATTTTTATTAATTGTTAGTTGCTTTTATACACTTTTATTTCTTTTCATTAGCTCATATGAGTTCACATTTCATTAGTTAATATATTAGTGCATATAATTTATGGGTTTACAGTAAAATCAAAATAAATCATAGTTTTAAATTGCGATTGGACAAAATTTCAATTTATGTTCAAAATAAGGATTATGTTTCAATTAACGATTTTCTTAACTAAAACGTGTAAAACGTTTTAAGCCAATGAAGAGAAAAGGCCTCTTGTCATTTTCAATTGGTCATAAAAAAAGTCCCCATCCTTTGCAAATAAAATATGAAAAACTAAGTTCAACAATGCAGCTGAATAACAAAGCAGACCAATCCACAGTTTTCGTTTAACTGACCAAGACCTCATATTTTAAGAATATTGACAGGTTTTGTTATATAGTTAATTTTTTTATCCTCTATTCTTTTGAAAGAAAAAATTTTCCTTTTTGTTATAAAGTTTAGCATAATATAGCTTAGATCGCAAGTTTATATTTCCTGGATCTTAAGGTTTCTAATCTAATAATCGCAATCATGTATAGGACGATATTAAAATTAAGGAATAAACTTATTTATACCTTTATTTTATGTTAAGGAGTAAAATTTTAATATTAGTATTATTCATCGCTTTTCCCATGAGTGGAATTAAATTATTATATTAATCTAAACCAGCTAGTTTTATATTAGTTATATTAATCTAAACCAGCAAAAAAATTTCGCCAATTTGGCGATTTTGATCGTCAAACTATATAGCATGAGACTCGCAATTTCAAAAATTTTCAAAATAAATAATAATGCACTTGAGTATATTCTTATAATGTGGAGAAATTTTTTTCTTGTCGCTGTTTTGTCGCTGTTGAAACCGAATTGTACCATTTTGTTTTTTAGCTTTTGTTTTGTTCTTTAGTTTAGTAGCTGTGTTATTTTAAATTCTAATTTTAATTCTATTATACATGAAATGGTTTTGTTAATTTTCCACAAAGGTTTATACTTTTTTGTATTTAGAAGAGATCAGAGTTCGATAAATAAATAATTTGTACCAGACCATATGTAATAAGGTGAGGGATAATCTTATGATATAGATTCTATATCGCCATTAAGGAAACATTTAAAGAGGAAGAATACCTTAACCTTTTAACGAACCACTTTTTTCTAGCCATGGTATATTAAAATATTCTTTAGTTTGAGATTGGTTTAAGAAGAGTGTGTCATTTAGCTTATTAGGTCAATTTAATTTAGTTAATTAATAATTAAACAAAAAACAATACACGCCATTTTGTGTAAGATAAGGAACTGAAGCATCTAAGTTTATATCTTATTCAAAAAATTGTCAGAACTTATGCCAACTTACATAACTTCATACAAAGATTGATGAATTTGGTAGGAAGCATCCTTCCCATGGCCCTAGAAAGTGTTATTACAGAAGAAAAGTGAGAAAAATTGAGAAAATGACATTCAAAACTATTTATCTTACTTTGATATCTCTTTATGCATTCAGTTGAAAGAAATTTTATTTAATATTAAATATTATTCAGACAACAAATATTTAATAATTTCAGAAATGCAATTAAAACTTTTGTTCATCTTCTAGTTATCATTAATAACTAAAAGAAAAAGATATATCCTTCAGTGATAAGACAATATCGAACTTATTTTTCATCGACGGTTTTTCCCATGAGTCCCTAGCCGGAACGTGCATTCAAATAAACAGGGCATTGATTTTCAATAAAGCTTTATTGCGTCTCTACTTTTTTTTTTAAAAGAATTCAAAAATTACTTTAGAGAACTTCTCCCCGAGAATCGAATATCAATACGAAAACTTAATATCGCTCGGATCTCGAAAGAATCTTCAGAATCACGGCGTCTTCAATGGAAAGGAGTCACGCAGCGTATAATTAGATCCGAGATTTGAGCCGACGGAATTGCAACAAAGAAAAGTGTTTTGCAATCGGTTCCTTTTCAACAAAAGTGTCAGAGGCTGTAAAATTCCTCGCAGATCAGCGGTGAATGAATGCTTGACATGGTTTGAGAATTCTTAATATTAATTGCATGCTTCATTTTGAAAATCTGTTTTGAATACTTTTTGTCTTGCTATTAACATTAATCTTCTATTTGTTCGAATGTTGAGAAATGACGTTTTCATTTGCTAGCACAGAATATCCATTATAGGAAGGATCTAAATGATATATTTTTTATTTCAAACTATGTAGCTTCGTTCCTTGCTCGCTTTCATTTGTCAATCCCCCGATGTTGTCCACGAATTATGCATGCACTCAGGTTAGTGGGGTGGATCTCCTGAGGGATTGATTTCTTTCTTCTAGGCAACAAAAGGAAATGGATACAAACTGTTTATAAATTGTCATGAATTAAAAAAAGCTTAATTCCAAATAAAAAAAAAGAAGAAATAACGTTAGTTAAAATTCAGAAGTAATTTCATCATAATGTTACCATTTTTGGCTAGAATGAAGAATTAAAACGTGAAATTAAAAATAAATTAAAGTTTTCTTATTAAAACCGTTAAAAGATATTTACTAATTTTCATATTTTTTGATTTTTGCAAACTGACAGCCTCTTTAAAAACAATAATTTAATGCTTCCTACATTAGCTTGGATTCTAATTCCAGTTCTAAATTTCACTATGAACAATGATACATTCATTTGACCATATGAAAATATTGTATTTTGATCATTAATAATCAGAGTAACTTTGTCAAAACTCTGACTTTGTGACTTGTTGATGGCCAAGGCAAAAGCTAGTCTCTCTCGAAATTACGAATTTTTCAGCCTTTCTTTTCAAATTGGCAGATTTTCGCGCGGTTTTACTTCGTTATTTTTCTTCGTCTGATACCGCTGAAAACTTTATTACTATTTAAGAAAACAATACAGATTTAACGTGAGTATTGTCTAGATATTCAGACGATTGCGAGCAAAAAATTTCCCTTATTCGAAAAAGATAAAACGGAAAGCTATTTATTAGTGTTGCCACAAATAGTGTGTCTAAAAGTAAAATTTAAAAATATTATTTTAAACTCATTTGGTGTTAATTAAAGCTTTATTTTCCTTTTTTTTGTTACCATTTCACCGTGAAGTCAATATAAATACTAACTACGACGTAATAATTATTTTTATTAAAGATTTCAAACAATATTTTGAGGAAATAAACCTCAAATGTCATAGGTCAGTTGACTTGCTAAATACTATCACAAAGCAAATAAAAGCGTAATGTTTACATAGATTTTTTTTTTGTAACAGAGAAATATAAATTAAAACAATTAGTGTGAAAAGTAACTTAACTTTCGAAAATGATAAATCTTTTAGTTGAAATTTAATTACTACATTTCCGCAATGGAAACTAAATTCATAGTAACAAAAAGATTTATTGTTGAGCCATTTTTGAAGCCTGAATTTTCTGGTACACTTTTTAACAATAAAGTGTTTGAACCAACTTCTTTGCTTTCATTTCTATAATTATCTCTATTATGCTGATTAATATATGCATATCAATCAAATCACATAAAAAATTTTGAAAATACACTTACAAATTATAATACATACATAAATACACAAATTATAAGAATACTAGGGAGCAGATAAGTTACATTTTAAGCATTTTACTTTTCTTTAATATTGCAATGTATTATTTCTCAAACTCTAACCTGATGGCGTCAATAAAGAATAAAATGAATCATGCCTTTTTTTAATAACTAAGTTCTGAAACTTAGAAATTGTGTTTTGTCATCAAGAATACGCACGTACCAAAAATTTCAATCCTCTAGCATAAAAGAAAGTGAGTAAAAAATCAATTATAAAATTTCCCATTTACAAACCTGAAATGAATCAAGTTATAAAAAACCTTATTAAAAACAAGTCCGCTTTTTTAGAAACTTTCCTCTATTCTTCATATTTTTTTTATTATATTTTGTAATGAAGGATATTTATTTTTCTGTAAAAAGCTATCTCATGTTTTATACTTAACTATTATATTCATAAAGTGAACCTAATATATATAGTTTATCAAAATATTTCCACGAGTTTTTAATTGTCACCAAATACGTTAAACGGAAAGGAGTGCTTCTCTATTTAAATTGGTTATTCTAATGGGAATAGAAGGCTTGAAGATTTTAAATCCTGGCAGCCGAAGACAGCCTCCGTTGGAAACTTTTCGAAATCTTTAGTTCCTTTCGACTTAAATGAAGTCTCAAAGAATTTCTCAGAGTATTATAAGTATTGAATCTAAAGGTGAAATGTGGTTCTGTTTGGGTATTCAAGAAACATTCTTTCATGTATGAAATGCCGGATTTGAATCAAACTGGACTCGGAAATTTCAACAATTTAAGGACTCGTGTAATTTTGAAAAGTATTAGTTTGTTAAATTCTGCTAAATTTCGCTTTGTGGTTAGAATTGTGACAAATAGAAAAATAACTGTGTATGCGATTTTATTTAGAAAACAGACACAAAATGAAACAAGTGATAGAAAATTCTATATTTCGTTCGTTTGTACTGCTGTTACTATTCATTCACATAAATCATATAAACTTTTTGATCTTTTACTAAATAATTCACTGACAGCTTGTTTACTCAATTCAAGTCTCATTTGGCATGTTATTAGAAAGCTCAGTGCAACAAAAAGGAAAATAGTTCAAGATCGTAATTATTGTAAGGTTGTTTATAAATCGATTACACCTGATTTGTTCAAATATATGACAGAAAAACGAGATTTGCAAAGTTTTTAGAGTTTTTATCAAAGTTTGCAAAGTGTGTTAAGTCCGTAGCATCTTTTGTATAAAAACTATCACCGACACTTGCACAACTTTGTTAAAGCTGCTTTTGAGCAAAGGTATTTTTCTGCCTCATTATAAAATAACTAAGGTGGATTTCGGATTAATTAACTAATGATTCAGCAAAAAATGCTTTTATGACAAGATATACATATATATAGTTTTTTATTTTAGAAACATTTAGTAAAATGGAAATTGAAATGAAATCTAAACCAGCCAGTAAAGTAGTTCATGTTCACTCTCTGAAGAAAATGTAACAAACGCTAACAATATACATCAAAGAATCAAACGTTAATTACAATAAATGTCGCATTAGGAGTATCTACAAAATATTTTATGAAAATTTGTTTTTATTACGAATTATGAATTACTGAATTTATAATATAGTATAATTTGGTTAATTCGAAGTTAACATAATCACAATAACAATAGATTAATCGAAACATTTAAGAAATTCTGGTACTACAAATAAGAAAAGAAATCGATTCTTTCTAAGCTGATAAATATCACTTTTTTACTTAGTGCATAGGATCACAAAGAGAAAGTATTGCAATCGTCAAAGAAATTCAAATTTGTGATTTTGACGTATCTCCATGTTTCAAACTTCTAAGACCAAAAATCACATTTTTTGACGCATTATGTCTGTTTTTCTGTAAGCGCAATAACACAAAAACGCTTTGAGTTCTAAGGATGGAATGCGATATGCGGCCTCTACGCCAAATTCGTAGATTTCTATAAATTTTAACATAATTTGTTTAGAAAAATTCTGTATGCGCAGCTGTTTAAATATAAGCAAACACGGTAACTACAACATGCATAGAGCTAAATAAAGTTAGGAACAGATATTTGTAGTCTAAAATGTAGATACAAATGAAAATTTGGAAAAATATGTGTCAAGGGACAGACGAACTTCTTAGTATTTCTTAACTACATGCCATTAATTGTCAAAAAAAAAAAAAAAGGAAGAAAAATCGCCAAAAATCCCTCGCTAATAGTGTCTTGAAAAACTTTTTTTTCCCTAGTGGTATGTGACTAGTACACAAGCACCGTTTTTTTAATTATTATACTATGAAGCATACAACTCTCATGAGCAGGACTTTAATAATAGAAAACTTAGCATGCATGGCATCCACTTGGGGGGGGGGGGGGCACTTTATTAGAAAGAATGCGATAAAATTTTGGGGAGACATCTTTCGTTGGTAATTGGATCGACGGGAGGATCGAATGATCTAGTCATCTGCTTGACTGTAAATCTGTTCGTTATGTATCCATAATCAAACTATTGTTCGATTATTTTTTTTAAATTCCGCACAAATGTGCTTTGAAATTGTATAAAAGAACCATACATGTAAGGACTTCTATCTTTATTTTCATTTCAAAGTGGTGGATTTGGAGAGTTGGAATCTTTAAAACATACGAGTTATTTTGATAATGGCGGGATATTTAATTGTAATTTGTTAATACTAATAAAAGCAAATACTCAACTATATAATTTAATTAATACTTGTAAAAACAGGCATTTAATTGTACATCTGTAAATATTGATAGAAGCAGACATTTAATTACAAGTTTGTGGACACTGATAAAAGTCGAAACTTGCATAAATAATTTGCATTTGACTAAAAGAGGTGTGTTTTCTTTGTAAAAATTTTGTATTTGTTTGTGGATAATATTTGTATATCACAAAGTAAAATATCATATGCTAAGTGTAAGTATATATATAAATTAGAATACATGAAGGCTAAATTAAAGGTCTCAGTGTTTCTGAGAACAATCCTGTCTTTACAATAAATGACAATATTAACTTAATATGTAAAATTGAAATGAAAATTAGATCTTAGCTTTATAATTACGAGGTGCACTGTTTATAGAATTATTAAACCCTATTGGACAATTTTAATAAAAAGAATGCGATTAATTTTTATGAATAAAGGGATAATAACAAAATTAAATATAATTTTAATAAATAAATAATTAGAAGAAACCTTGAGATTTTCTCTCGGAGGGCAACTATCTATTCTCGAAAATTGCTAGTTATTTCAAAATCACCTCCTAAATTAAATAAAAGAAAAGATAGATTTAAGGTACAGATGTATTCAATCAACAAAAACAATTTAGAAAGGAGTGCAATTTTCAACAGCTTTTACTTTAAACTTCGAATTAGCCTGATCAGATAAAATGCTTCAATTTCTTAACTTTGTTTAACTAAAAATTCCACTGAAGTTTTAGCTTTGGTATAAGTATACTTAAATTTTACGCCGAGAATCCATTGTCTTCCATTGATCATTTGTTGATTCCTTCCGGTTGTGTGGTACCTGAGTTTAGAGAATGGAGTGTCATCTCGGGAGTCAACATCGTCATCAAGCCTTATTTCGGAACTACAATATTGTTACAAACCTGTAATTTTGCTTCCCAGCAAGAATAGTGTCGTCGTAAGAAAGACCGTTTTACGGTGAGCCTTGTTGGTTGCTAACCGGGTGCTGCGTCAGTGATCTCAAAGCTTGACGACAAACTTGGCTACGAATATAGCGACTTTGGCGACAAAATGGATATTGCTGGAAACTTCGAGAATTTTATCGATCCTTCCAATAGGAACTAAGATACACCTGATTGGTCCGAAAACCGTCTTGCCCCGCCCCGGGAACTATAAAAGGCCGGCGGTCTCAAACCGGAATGAATTGGTATTGGAGTCGCAAACAAGTAACTTGCCGTCGAGAAGATAGCGAAGCAACAACGGTATAGTCTGGATAAGTGCCAGCGTTGTGTGGAGTTCAAGCGAGTGCTGAACTGAGCTGTGTGCAGAGTCCTTGTATTTATTGTGGAGGCAGCATCGTGTAGTCTGAGGAGTAGCCAATCGTGTAGTAGTGAGTTGGCAGCTGGATACAGCTAAGGCGAGGAGACAGTGGAGAATTTCAGCTGTTTGGAGAGACCTGCGTGAGCGTAGAGTGAATCTACGAAGATTCCCTCTTCTGCTGAATTCTGTCTGGCGGCTTTGTGTGCTGTGGCTGTTATTACTACCATTTACGACTTGTAAGCTACTGTTCACTGTAGAGTATTATCATGTGTTCGTCTCAGTTGTATATATTTTTCGTCTGTGTTTTCGTCGTCCCTGTGTTAGTATCTTCGTGTTTAATAAACGTCATCGTTGTTTTCTACTAAAGGACTGTTTATTTCTGCATCGGCCATCAAATCTTAAAAGAACCCCGACGGAAGTCCGTAACAATATACTCTCGCTGAATTAACCCAAATAATCCTTAGTTGTTTCAAGAAGGGCCGACAATGTAATGATTTGAAATGTATGATTTGGCGAAATTTTATGTGTATTTTTATTTTTTCGCATATTCTTATTCTTTGTATTATGCGTATCTAATTACATTCCCTGTACAGTGTTTGGGAGATTAATAATTCCCGTTTTAATTAGGTATTTCAACCAGAAATAATATATCACCGTACTGACATTTTTCATTCTATTGGCAAGCCTTACAAAAGATGACTATCATAAACTTTTACTGGCTACATCGTTTGCAGATAGATCCATAGTTTTTTAACGACAAGAATTTCTTTTTTTGACTATAAAATCCCTCGCAGTGGATGTCCCATCTAAGGTTCTGATGGCTATCGCAGTCTTACTCGGAACGAAATAGGTTCTCCTTTCCAAACTTTTGAACTCGCCAGAATCACGTTTTACGGCGTCTTCCAACTAATGTCGACGAATTGCCTCGTTAAAAGCGAGTCTCTGGGTCATTACAGGATCCGGAACTTTTTCTGCTGGAGACTGGATATCTTCGGGGAAGAACCCGTTTACTTAATGACGATCCATTCACCGTAGGCGGTCGTTAAAGCACTATTTTCCGTATTTTTACTATATCGAATCGGAAGATCTGCCGATTTCACAAAATACATGGGTTTGTTACTTCTATTTCATTTTCGAAACTAATTTTTGTTGTTGTACTGGGGCATTAAATGATATTATTAAGATTGATACAGGAAGATTTTCTTTTATTATGTTTGAAATAATTTAGAAAAAATTTATTAAACAGTGCTATATGAGATATTAAAAATATTTATTTACATATTTCTGGTAAGAAATTTTAGTCCATTAAACAGACAGTGTAAATAACTAAACAAAATTATATATTCTATATTGCGCCTGAAATCTAAAAAGCTGTTCAAAATTATTTATATATTTAAAATAAAAAAGGAAACACTCCTAAGAATCAGCCCCCAGGCCCAACCACTGGTCCGATTTTCATAGTTTTTATTTGATATAAAAGTTCATGACTTCTAAGTATGTTAACAACCTACCAGCTTTTACTAATTTCAAGAAAAATTCATTGTATGTTCTTTATGGCTCTAAATATTGACAGCTTCTCCGGCCACAAACTCTGTATTGATTTTGGCAATTTTTATTTATTTTTTATGAATGTTTATAGTAAATAAATAAAAATAACATAGATGCGTTATCAAGGAACGCTTACACTCCTGCCCCATTTCCCTTTATTTTACAGAGATATCGTAAAATGAACCTTAGGCAAAGTCCCCAGCCTCAACAGTTATACTCATTTCGCCAATTAATCTCGCTATTTTTAAGCAAACTAACCAAACAGAATGCTTTATGTTTAATGCGCAAATATAATTTAAGGAAATATCTGCCTTTACTGTGATAAGATAAATTGCACTAAAACTATTGACTAAATTATCACTTTTATTATGATGGATGAAAAGTTGATTCCCGAAGGCGGCTAGTATCTTTAAAATTGTAAACTTTTTTAAAGGGAGATTCTAACAGTATAAACATATTTATCCTCTCTGAATGTATCACAAATAACTGTGGATAACTTCTTTATTTCAAATAACATTCAATATTATTTTTTACATGATAAGGTTTATAGGCTGATACATTATTATTTTCATATGCGATATACGTGATTGAAAAAAAATTATTCAAACCATTCTGCAGGCTGACTGCTTGACCCAGTACTAGCACATTTTGGCTCTAAGTGCTACATGCTTCCCTTTTCAATTAAATATTATTGAAAATTTGAGCTTTGTTCTACAATAACTTCGAAGTTGCACAAAAGCCTCTTTACCTACTTTAAAAGTTCTGTGATTTCAATTTTCTTTCTGTAAAAAATAAAGTTATCACAGATTTTTCTGTATTTTAACAAAAAAAAAAATGCGTTTGTACTCACGCATCTACTCGTGAACAATTCGCTGATATTTCTGTTACAGATCTGTGTAGGGCTTTAATCCTTTGGGTACAGATTTTAGAACATTCTAATTTTTAGAATGGATTTAATTTTGCTGATGCGTAATATAATGTTTATAATTATTTATATTAAATGTAACGTATATAATATATAAATGCAGTAGATTTTTGAGTGAAAATGGATTAATTTGAGCAATATGATACACACATTAAATAGAATTGTGAAGGAACGTCCTTTGAAACTGATACAAATTACTCTTATCGTTAATAAGAATGTAGATACTTGTTTTTGTCCTATTTGAATAACAAACTGGACTCGTCACCAGTAATTTAAGTTAGCAAGTGCATGACTAGTTCCAGGCATCAAATAATGCAGGAAAATAAGAGAATGGTATTAATTTAGTTCGCAGTATTCATCCTCGGAATCTGTTTCAATATTCTCTTCTTCAGAGGTTTCTTACTACTTATAATTAACTACCCTAGTAGCAAAGAAATGCAAACATTTGTTACATTTTCTTACACTGGCATAGTAATTGGTAATGATGTAACAGAGCTTCCTTGACAATCGACTATCTGAAATCAATTTCATGAGCATGCGTAGAGAGCGAATGTTGAATGAATAATTACTTTTTAAGCATAGTAATTTTTTTTCTACATTTATGACTTCTAAGTCCTTTATATCACAAAATCAACCTTTGATAATATTTTTTTTATCTGACGACCAGTCATTATCCCAGAGTAAGCGTAGGTCTATAAATGACTTTAACCTTTTTTCGCCTATCTACCCTGACTATCATCTTCTCTTCCTAAGCTGAATTGTTAATAATCGAATACAGACTATGATTACTGAATTCTTGGAGCTCCGTAAATTAAACTTTATTTTTCATATATTATTTTATACAAAATGTGAAATGAAAGTAACTCTCTAGAAAGAATTAAATAAATTTTGCATATTTTTCGCCATAGATAAACAAACTGTTAGTTATTCATTAGTATGCATTGTGCCACTACACTAGAGCTGCGATGGTATGGTTATAATGTGGTCTTGGAAAGTGGAGGGCTCCATGTTCGAGGCCGGATTCCACCGAAGAACCGTCATGTAAGCGGATCTGGTGCACGTTAAATCCGTCGGGGCCAAATGCTCTTCCACTAGTGTGGTGCAGAAGTTTGTAAAGGGGGTGCCAGATTGGGTGTCATCTGACAGCAGTTCAAAATGACGTGGTCCATCCCAAAATAGCTGTAGTATTGCTTTAAAAACAGGGGTGTTAATATAACTAAACTGTATCTCTAAATTACCGAAAATCAGAGAACTCCAGATGAAATGAACGATTCTCATACTTCTTTTTTACTGATAACGTGCCGACGCTATAAAATAGAGAAATGTCCGTTCTCACATGCTTTCCCTTTCAGCACCCCTCCCCTTCTTGATTGGTACTTGCTGAACTAATTAGAGCAGGACAATAAACTAGATCCCTATTTCCATTCATTTGTCCTGACATTCCTTGCCCACTGAAAAAGAATGACGTCGGCGTGGATCTAATTAGTTTAGCAGAAAGAGCCCCCCCCTTCTGTTTTAATAAGATGCACGTCAGCGGGCTTTTGTGATTTAGTCGCGCATTTACGAGCCTTTTAATTAAAAGTAATCCCTTCGTCTCGCCTTCCAATGGCATGAAAATGCTTCTTGTAGAGGTTAGTGGAGGGGAAAAAAGGCGAGGAGGGAATACAGAGGTTGATAATTTATAGCAGCCGTTGAAAGAAGAAATCTTTTTCCATTGGAATATTTCGGAGAGGTTAAAAAGTGTTTTAAACTACAATTACGTCTACCTAATTCAGTATTTTTTTAATAATGTTAATATTTTGTTATGATTTCGCTAAAAATTTTTTAGAAAAAAGGATGATTTTACCATTTTATTTACATAAACATGAAATTAGCCTGTGGATCACTGTGGTAATAAATAGAAAAAGAATATAATCTAAATACATATAGAAATATAACACTTATGAATTTAATAGAAATAAAATGATTCCAATTGCAATTATCTATATATCGGGTGATTATAAAAAAATCATCCCGATATGTGAGATCGTAACTATCACACATATCTGGATGATTTTTTTTCCGCTCACAGAAACGGAATAAAATTTTGGTTAAAAGTATTTTGAGGTATGCGCTCAAGAATCATATTCGAAAAACAACAATTAAGCTCTAACAGTTAAGGTTATAGTGACAACATTTCAAATGTCAACATCATTTTTTTTTTGTGTTCTCCATAGCACAAAACAATAAGTAGCGCTGGAACGGTACTTGAAGCACGAAAATCATCAGAGCTGGAGAGACAAAGAAGAAAAGAGAAAACAACTGTGGCGTGCTGACCAAAAACGTGAATTTCAACAGATTCCTTTCGGCATGGCACATGTTTGGTTCTAGGCATCATCCTCTGCAGCACGCAAAGTGCCCCCGTGGTTGAAGTAGGTCAAGTAGAAAATTTGTGGAACACAATAAAATGCTTTTTTCTGTTGTTTCTCTGTTATTGGTTATTTTTTCTTCTCTTCTTAGTCTGTCTAACCCTGGTGATTTTTGTGCTACAGGTACCTTTCCAAAGCAATTTATTGCTTTTTACAATGAAAGATACATCCCAATTTTTTTAAAAAATTGGTGTTGCCATTTGAAAATTTTGAAATTTTTTCGCTGTAACCGTAACTGTTAATCTTAACTCTCTTATGATTCTTGAGTGCATACCTCAAAATACCAAGAACCAAAATTTTATTCTGTTTCTGTGAACGATATGATAGTTATGGTATTATATATTGGGATAGGTTTTTTGATAATCGCTCTATATATGTATAATATGTAAGCCTTATTTTATGTTATTATGCAGTTTGAAGACAGTGAAGAAGCTTTTGATTTCGTGACTTTGTTTTATTACATATACACTACGTAAAAAAAGTAGGACACTTGATTTTGTAACAATAACCGAAAAATATTTTATTTTTACTAAAATATTTTATTAGAAACATTTAACAAATATTTCAAAAATGCAATTTTAACATCAGAATTATGATGTTCAAACATAAAATATTAATGGCAACAAAAATAGTTTCTCTTTTTTGAAACTTTGTAAAAAAAGTAGAAGGACAGCATTATAATGAATGAAAAAATAGTGACTTTAATAAGGAATGGTCTTCCCATTGGCCTTTATAACTTCAAATATTCTGTTTGGAAGTGAATTCTATAGAGTTTGAATTTCAGTTTGACAAAAATTGTCCCACGAGTCATTCAATGCTTCTCGAAGCTGAGTCTGAGAATCAAATTGCCTTCCATCAGCATAAGCTCGACGAACTAGCATTGCCCAGATGTTTTCCACTATATTAAGGTCAGGACTTTTGGCTGGCCATGGTAAAACATCCACATTATTTGTTAAGAACCAATTTATGACTTCAGCCGCGGTGTGAATGGAAGCTTTCTTCTTGCTGAAACTTCCACTCTTCACCCCCCATGTCAGAGGCATAAGGAAGAAGCTCGGAATTCAGCACTTGAATGTAGTCTATATGTTTTTGCCTATCATTTAAGAAAACCAGATTTGTCCTTCCTCCGTATACAGCAGTCAACCAAACCATTAAACTCCCTCCTCCCATTTGTCGTGTTGAATAGTATTCGCCTTCAGTCCCCAGACAATGCCAGTAGTGCTGATATCCGTCTGGACTGTCTAAGTTAAATTTCTTTTCATCGGAAAATATAACAGAAGTTCATTCTGTAGTCCAGGACATGTGTTCCTTAGCCCACGCTAAACGGTTATCAACGTGAGCTTGATTCCACTTAGGATGATGTTTCCGTTTTTTGAAAATGAATTTTTTAGATCTTTTAATATAGTTGTAAGCTGTTTGTTTCGTCACATGATTAAGTCCTGCTTGATTTCTTGCCTTTGAAACACTTCCTTTGTTCTTCAGCACACGAGCAAGTTTTCTTTCATCACGTGGTGTTAACTTCTTCGGTCTACCAGTCTTCTTTTTATTTCCATTTTTATAAGGATTTCTGATAAAGTTTGAAACTGTATTGGGGCTCACCTGCAACAATCGAGCAATCTCTCTGAAACCTTTACCATCATTTTGATATGCGGAAATTTGCCCTTTTTGCGAATCGTTTAAAGGTATTTCTTTAGGCATTTCTGAGAACGGAGAAATAACGTAACTTTTAAACAAATTAGATTTTTTTGACAGAAAAGGATAAACAAAGTACAAAATCACTATTTAAATAAAGAACCACTCACTAAATGAAATATATTAGCAAGTGTCCTTCTACTCTTTTTACGCATCGGAAATTATATATACTAATTTTCTTAATAATATTAGTGGTAGATGTTTAATTTTTGCCTAAAATGTAAACAAGGGTCATTAAACTAAATCTGCATAAATATCTGGTAGTTAGGAGAAAATAAGAGATATTAATTGGCAAAAGACACTGTCCTTCTACTTTTTTTACACAGTGTAGGAGAAGCACGCAAGATTATTTACAAGAAGACGCGGGCATGACACGTCCGCCATAGTGCGGCACAAACGCAGAAGTGGGGAAGAAGCACGAAATAAATATTTCTTTTCTTATATAACATGAGATTTTGATAGGGAAAATATTTCTTTACAGTGCTAATATATTAATAAGATTCTGATGGGGATTTTTGCTACACGCGTCGAAGAGGCAGGGGAAACACAGCGAGCTTTTAAAAAAGAATTTACTTCGACAGCGGTATTTTGTCCCTTCACTCGGAGTGTGGGAAAGTTAGGCTTTTAGCCGATTCAGCAATTTTACAAAGCTACTCTTGAATTAATTAAGTAGAGAGAGTGGAATTGTATCACGAAATAAGAGAATATTTTTAGAATGAAGTTACTTTGGGCTAAATTAAGATAAAATCTTGGAAATTAATTAAATTGAAATTAAAGTTTAAAATATCATTGCATATATATATAAATATCCTTCGTATGTGATAGAGAACCGCTCTCATTTATTACAGTATGACAATAGTAAAATGTAAACAAACCATCGTTCGAATTTCAGACTGCTTCAAGAGACATTTTTTGAGACACTAAATCCAAATCAAATACAATTGCAAAATATTATTATTAAAAATGTTCTGGCAATGGTTCGCCATATTGCCAGAAAGTCCAGAGGAATTGACTTTTTTGTAATATGGATGTAACAGATATCCAGAAACAAACTTCAAACAGAAAGTTTACTTGAAAGCAAAAATAGCTTAACCGTCCCCAGATGGGTAATTACAATGACTTGTCTTTTAGAAATTGATGTTCACGCCTTGAAAAACAACTGTCACAAACACAAAAATAATCTTTTTATTATCTTAGAATTCACATGTTACCTTTCGAATAATATCAATTCCATTTCTTATAAGTGTCCCCGTAATTTTAATAATTTATTTTAAATTTAATTCGGTGTACTATCTGAATAAAGTTTTTAATTGTCATGATAGAATTCAAATTTATCCATCAAGAGATTTAATCGAGTTCTTTTGCCAATTATTAAATCTGTAGTAGGGTTTTCTCTTTAGCTTTTATTTCATAATATGTACATTTTCAACTTTCAGTAAACTAATTGAATTATGTTTGTGTTTTGCAGTCGCATCAAATAGCATGAAATTTATTTTTTTAAATGCATTCCCCATTTACCGTTTAATTATTCCCACCTGAGAGGCACCTCATAAGAGGATCAAACGCTTCCGGCCTGTTGGTGGACTCTCGCCTCCCTCCCCCGAGAGGGTAAAGAATTGGGTGGAGATCAGCAACCTCCTTCCGATGATGGGACGTGCTTCCCACGGGAAGGGCTGTAGCGTGGCCGTTGATGGTCCTTAGGGTTAGCCAACCTTAGTTTTCATCAATGCTGCCGTGGTGGTTCGGTCCTTCAAAATTAATTCGAATGCCTTTAATTAGGCGAGACGAAATAGCCTTAACATTTAATAATCTAAAAGTCAATAAACTTGGTGGACAAATTGATCTTCAAATGCAACTAATATTATAATACATAATAAACAGTATTTCAGACTCAGAGCTGGCTGCTAAGCGATAAATCCCAATGAACATTTTTTCATATAAATCATTCACTTAAATACAGCAGGTTCTACGATACATATTGAAGCGTGTTCCATATACCAGTTTTAGCTAATATATTTAGACCAAAGTTAGCATAATGAAAATACTAACTTTCTTTGGAAAAACAAAACATCCAGTTCGATACATCACCGGTATATTTTCCACAGTCACAATAAAGTAAATTTTCATAAATTTTGCTTTTTTTTTCTTATAAAATTGATTTTATTATGGCTTGATTTCAATGAAATTCAAAGAATTTCTTAAGATTAACATTGGCGGCATTTTTAATCTTATATGCATTTTTTTTATTGCAAAAGTACAGAAATTATAAAATACTGCATAACCCTTAAAGTACTTTCTCCTTCGGTACACTACCCATCCTTTAATTAGTCCTGGCTGAACTAATTAGAGCAAGACAATAAACTAGATCCCAATTTCCATCCATGCATCCGCATTCCTAGCATTCCTTACCGCTAGAAAAGACTGGAGTCTCCCACAGATCTAATTAGTTTTGCTGAAAGAGTTCTGGTCCTGTTTTAATAAGATGCAAGACAACGGGGTATTGTGATTTAGTTGCGCATTTGCGAGCTTTTTAATTAAAAGTAATTCACTAGCGTCATCTCCTAGCGACATAGGAATTCTTCTCATAGATATGAAAGAAGAAAAAATTTCTCAGTAAATCAGACAGTATTTAATTTAATTCTGTTGAATGGAATGCATTTTTTTCCTTGAATTGCCAGGGAGTTTTTCAAAAGTTACCAGAAAATATATTTCTATTTATTGTTTTAGATACACCTTAATAGAAAGTTTTCAACAAAGTACAGTATGCTCCCGAGTATTAGACTCGCGACTATCCGCCTTCCATACTATCCTAGTTTTCTTTTATCATAATTAAATAATGAAGCCAAGGCATTGCATTAACAACATTGCCAAGACATTGGAAGCCGGCGTCTGCTACGATTCTCCTATGTGTCGGGTGCAAAATGCCAGTTGGGACAGAAAAAGAGTAGCGTTCTGCTCGTTGTTCATTGTTTCGTCAGTGTGTAATAGACCTCAATTGTTGTTGTTGTCCCCGATTATAACTGCACAGTACGTACAGGATTCGCAAATTGTTCTTGGAGGTACGCTTAATGTTTTTTAAGTGTGCCGCAGTGAAGATTTCGAAATGGGTGATAAACGAAAAAAAAAAAGTAATGACTATGGAGGAGAAATTACGCTCTATACAGCGACTAGACTCTGGTGTAATAGCACAAAATATAACTTTGGAGTTATAAGTTGGGCAAAGTACAGTGGGGGATTGGTAAAAAATCGGCAGAAATTGAAAAGCGGCATGTTGCATAAGCTAGAGGAAGTAGAATAAAAGTAAGAAAAACTATTTACATTCAACGTAGCTTGAGATAAATGGAGGGCTTAGTACTCAATAAGAAGTGAGAAAATACGTATAACAACGTGTTTTGGTATAAAAACCTTGTCTTCTGGTATTGGTGGGCAAAAAAATGATCTCATAGAAATCCGGCCTATCCGGCTTTTTAGTTATACGGCCCACCCTTCCGCTACATTAATCCGGATACTCGGGAGTTTACTGTATATAAAATTTTAGAAATAGATATCAAATAATTTTGTTACCGTTGTAAAGTTTCTTATGAACTTTAGTTAGCGAGGACCACACCACATAAGCCAGAAGTCAAAGTCTACTTTGAGGATATGAGTACGGAGATATGATTTTACTGGACTGATCATCTAAACCAACCTTGTACCAATTGTTTTAAAGTAGAGTTCACACGAAGCCAATTATTGCGCGCTAGAGAATACCACGCCTATCTCAAAATAATCACATGATCCCAACGGGACAATGGCAAATGGTTGCCTCATCAGGGTAACTATTTATCATTGTCCATTTTGAAGCACGTGAACTTTCTGAGATAGGTGTAGCCTTCTTTTGCGCGCAATAATTAGCCTCGTGAGAACACTGCTTAATAGTGTGAGGTGGAAGTTTGAAAAGTTGAATATCATTTTATATGTCCGTCCTGTTCATATGTATACAGATCAAAATAGAGACTCTTCTTTCCAGTAAAGTTACCATACAGCTTCTAAAAGGAATTAAATCTAAATTAGATCAAGCAATCTAAGATACGCTTAATATGAACTAAGTTACAAGAATAGACTAACCAAGTGGACAAAAGTTAATCTCCTCTGATAACCATGCAGGATGGGAATTGTATAGTTATCTGTTTTTAGAGCTCCGGGGCATATGGACAATTGTAATATAAGAAAATTTGCGTTTTAGTTGTCTCTAAACATATTCATAACATAAAAAAAAATTCAGACAAATTCCCTCCTTGCTGGATTTTAGATCTATCGTTTTCACAGAAAAACATAGTGTTCAAGAAGCATTTTATTTTGTCAATTGCTTTTTTTTTTGTCTTGCTTTTTCGTATACTTTTCTTATACTTTCGTATACTTCGTTTACTTTTTCGCATCGAGACATTACAATAATCGTCCAAAACTTCGACTTCGAGATTTTGAAGTATCTCCACGCTTTAGATCACCCCGAGTCTGAAAAATGCATTTTTGGAAAATGTCCGTCTGTCTGTGACAAATATAGTTCAAAGACGTCTTACTCTAGACAGATGAATTTGATTTGCCTTCTATACACTAAATTTGTAGATTTCTGTCAAATTCTGAGCAAAACTTGCTCCGAGGAAATCAGTTTGACAAGCTATTCGAATATAACACGGTAACTATAAAACTAAGAAAGCTAAATAGATAAAATTTATTACACAGAACTAATATCTATAGTCTAGACACTTGCAAATTTTGAGCCAAACCAAACAAAGAGTTGACCGTCTATTGGTCAGTACTTTCAGAAACATTTAAAAATGTTAATCCAAAGACCCAATGATTTAAATGTATCAAATTTTTTCGGTCATTTTGGAAAAATACATCTAAAATCCAAATTCAAGTTTCTGATAGTGTTAATCGCATGCCTGGGATTAATTGCCAAAAACTCGCCAAGGATCATGCAATATATTTAGGAAAAATGCTGAATCCACACCAAAAAGTTAATATTTCCTAAATATTCTACGCCAACGCCATTCAAGGCGTTCTCTGGGGTAACATCATTATTAGAGAGTATCTGAGAATCTGATTTAGGAAGATTACTCCTGCAGGATATCGTTTTCAAGTAGATGAGAAAATGTAGATACATTAAACTCGAGATTAAGTTTCTTGGCGACTGAAATCGTATTATGCATGCATGTATAGAAGAATTTTTGTATAATGAGCTAAACTTTAATTCCAAAATTACGTCTTGGCGACAATAAGAAAGAAATTATAATCATTTATTAGAAACTAATGTGAGCGTATTAATTATTATAATTAAACTTCCGGCTTAGTTTCAGAGAAGAGCACATCTCGTGACAATCAGCACTGGAACTGAAAGATAGCATTCACTGCTGACCCTAAGGCTACGTAGCCTCTGGGTATTCGTTAACTAGTGACGATTCTGATTGCTCGATATAACTAGATACATTCCTAGTATTGGATATATCTATTTGAAATTGCATGCAATCTTGAACCGCTGTCGTTAGTTCATGAATTTATTTCCAGAAATATGCACAAATAATTAAACAGTGGTAACATTATTCATAACAAAACATCTCGTATATCTACAACCAATAATAAAAAAGCAGAAACACCTAAGAGAAGGTTAAAACTTTTCAAAGAAACAAAAGCAACGAGAAAGTCTCGAATACAGACAATGAAAAATAATTTGGACGGAAAAATAAGAGATTCCATTAAAAAAACGTACGCTCACTAAACAAGATTTTTTAAAACAATCAGGAATTGACGAAGATGATGATACTGATGATTTTAAAATCCACCCATCTGATGAAGACGTGATGTTCACTGACGGGGTCGAAGAGACTTTAAATACACCAAAGAAGAAATAAACTTTTATGGCACTTAAACTTATTTCGTGGAATTGCCGTGGTTTAAAGTCCCACTTTGATGATATTAAATCGCTTTTAAATAAATACCAGCCCGTTTGTCTCGGCTTACAGGAGACTTGTCTTTCTCCTGACGATGTTATTAAAATTAAATATTATAACATAATAAGGAAAGATTACACTCAAGGTGCAAGAGCTTCAGCTGGTGTAGCAATTCTAATCTCAAAAGATTTTCCCTTTATACAGGTACCATTAAATGGCGAGATACAAGCATTGGCAGTTCAACTGCAGATTGTTATTGTTTGTTTTATTTACCTCCCACCTAATTATATTTGCACTCAACAGGAATTAGATGAATTAATAGATCAATTACCTGAACCATTCTTTCTTCTTGGGGATCTCAACGGCCATAACCCAATATGGGGTAGTCCAGATATTAATATAAGAGGGAAACAAATAGAAACCCTAATTGATGACCACGGTATCTGTTTATTAAATAATAATAACCAAACATATTTTCATCAACCAACTCGGACGTTCCACACACTTGATTTGGCTCTTTGCTCTCCTTCTTTAGTCATTAAGTGGAATTTCAATACAGAAGACGACCTGTATAACAGTGATCATTTCCCGATCATATTAAATTACATTGATGATGACATTAGGTATCCTGAAAGACCGAAGAAATTCATATTTCAGAAAGCAAACTGGACACTATTTTCACAACTTGCTACAATAACATTGGAAATGGTACAAGACTATAGCATAAAAGACGCAGTTGACAAAGTTACAAATTTAATTATTCAAGCAGCAGATATAACTATTCCTAAAACATCAGGGAAAGCACCAAAAATATGGAAACCCTGGTGGAATGAAGAGTGCCGAATTACTAAGAAAGAACTAAAGAAAGCGTGGGGAAAATTCCGACGCTATCCGACCACATCTGACCTAATTGCTTTTAAATTGGCTGGTGCAAATTTTAGAAGAGTCAAACGCGTAAGTAAAAGGAAATCTTGGCAAAATTTCATTAACTCCATAAATAATCAAATATCATCAAAAACACTGTGGGACAAGATAAGAAAACTTTCTGGTAGATATAATGATAGCCCAGCAGTATCATTTTTGAATTACAATGGACAAGTCATAACAGATATTAAAGAGATTGCGAACACATTAGGAGAAACTTTCGCTGCTGCTTCTAGTACGAATTCCTATTCGCCGGATTTTATTTTATTCAAGACAAATGAAGAGAGACAAGATATAAATTTTAATACCGTTACAGACGAAGAATATAATTGTGATTTTTTTTATCTTAATGAACTCAAACGCGCTTTGAGTAGATCGCATGCTACTTCCGCTGGTCCCGATAAGATCCATCTCCTCATGCTCACTCATCTAACTGAGACGTCCATGCATAACCTTTTAATTTTACTCAACAGAATATGGAAAGAACATAAGTTCCCCAATTCCTGGAGAAGAGCCACGGTAGTCCCTGTTTCAAAACCTGGGAAAGACACTAAAAATCCTAGCAGTTATCGACCTATAGCTCTCACTAGCTGTCTCTGCAAGATATTGGAAAGGATGGTAATTTTTAGACTTACACATGTTCTGAAAAAAAAGAAATGGTTGTCGCCTTTTCAAAGCGGTTTCCGAGCCGGTAGAGGAACAGTGGATAGCATCTTGCAACTAGAAACTTCAATACGAGAGGCCCTCGTTAACAAAAAACACCTTGTTTCAATTCTGTTTGACATGGAGAAGGCATATGACAAAACATGGCGATACGGAATTTTAAAAGACCTCTATGAAATTGGTTTTAGAGGCAATCTCCCAATTTTTATTAAGAACTTTTTGAAGATAAGAACCTTTCAAGTCCTAATAGGAAATATTTAATCTCGCAACTTTTATCAAGAAGAGGGTGTTCCTCAGGGCAGCGTTCTTAGTGTTATCTTATTCATTATTAAAATAAATGGAGTCGTGAAGCAATTACCGACATGTGTGAAAGGCTCTCTTTTTGTAGATGATCTTGCAATTCACTGCTCCGGCACAGATATGGGCTGTATTGAAAAGAAATTGCAAGAGGCGGTGAATAATATCAGTCAATGGAGCAGAGAAAATGGATTCCAGATTTCAACTCAAAAGACAAATGGCGTACATTTTTGCAAAAGACGTGGACTCCATCTGGATCCAAAAATTTTACTCAATGATTGTACAATTCCTATTGTAAAGGAAGCAAAATATTTAGGACTGATACTTGACTCTAAGCTGACTTTCAAATCTCGTATAAATCACTTTAAAAAAAAGTGCATTCAATCTCTAAATCTTATCAAAATACTTTCGGGAACATCATATGGAGCAGAAAGCACTGCTATGCTGAGAGTGTATAAGGCTCTTATGCGTTCAAAACTCGATTACGGATGCGTTATTTATGGCTCGGCTGCAAAATCTACCCTGAACGCTCTTGATACCATACATCATCAGGGCCTCCGGCTGTGTCTGGGAGCATTTAGAACATCCCCGATTCAAAGTATTTATATAATGAGCAAGGAACCTTCATTAGAGCTGAGACGGGAGAGGCTTACTCTCAATGCTTTTTTAAAAATTAAAAGCGATGCATTGTAAAGTCCTTAATCCTATATATGGGTCATTATTTGCGCTAAGACGTTCGTTCATTCCTTTATTCGGTTTTAGAGTTGGGGACACTTTGAGGAATTTTAACGTTACTGATTTTCCAATCTTGGAGAAAAATGATGAACTTCCACCTTGGGAGGAATTGGATATAAATTTTATTAACGAGTTTGAACACTTGCCGAAATCAACAACACCTAATTTCATGTATAAAAATTCATTTTACGATCACAGAAATCGTTTTTCAAACTATAAACCTGTGTTTACTGATGGTTCTAAAAATGAAGATCATGTTGGAGCAGCAGTTGCGATAGGAGATGTTATTATATCAGAAAGATTACATAAGTTCTGCTCAGTATTTACCTCAGAGATATATGACATATATTTAGCTTTACTTAAAATGAATTATTTGGGAGGGAAATTTATTTTATATACAGATTCAAAAAGTGCAATCGATGCTCTGAAGAATGTCAATCCTCTTAGTCATCCTCTAGTTCTTAAATGTGCAGAAATGTACAAATATTAACCAATAAAGATCTGTCCATTGCATTTTGTTGGATTCCTGGCCATGCAGGTATTGTAGGTAATGAGGTAGCTGACCAGGCATCTAAAACGGCTACGCTCATGGTGGAAAACTTTGTCCCACTGAAAGATGCTTTACAAGCTGTTAGAAATTTGATCAATAAAAAATGGCAAAGTAATTGGGACGAGCAGCACGCAAATAAATTACACGCATTTTGCCCTTTTATCGGTAGCTTCAACTCATCTAATTTATGCAGGAAACAAGATATCATATTGACTCGTCTTAGAATCGGTCATATAAGACTTACGCACAAACATTTGCTTTGCTCAGAGCCTGCACCTATTTGCTCTCATTATCAATGCATTCTTTCAATACGACATATTTTAATAGAGTGTCAAAATTTTAATACATATAGACTTAACCGATTTGGAAAAAATAAAGTTACCTTAAGCCAACTGATGAGAGAAAATCCCCATCCAAACCTTTTTAAGTTCCTTAGAGATGTAAATATTTATAAACTCATTTAAGTTCTTTTCATTTAAACTTCAAAATTTCCTTTGACTGAACTGGTTATTATCACATAAAATATGAATAATGTATATATCAAGAGTTTGGCGCAGTTTGGTCAAATATGGCTTTTGCGCCATAAAACGCAACTCAACCAACCAATATGCACAAATCTCTTCTATGTTTAACATCATAAATAAATTTTTAAAAATTGTTGATTTTAATCATTCTAATTATGGAAATGCAAGAAAAATGCATGAATTTAGAAAGTAAAAATAAGCATATACTATTATAATTTCATTACTAAGCGAAATATTTTCGTAAAAACAGAGTTTTTAGATTATTTATTCTGACTGAGATTTCTATAAATTTCGTTCTGTCATTGTTTTTATGATTACAAAATAATAGCATTTAGATGAAAAAATATAATTTTGTTAAAAATGATGATGCGAAAAAATTCCACATCCTTTTAATCATTTGAGAGTTGAAAAAACGAATATATACCAAAAGTGCTGAATTATTTGGTGCTTTCAACTATTTTGATCGTTTTTTTTTCTCTTTAAAAAGGCATTTATTGAGAAAAATTGTTACAATATATATCAATCAAAATATTTTCCACCATTAAAAAGAGAACTACAACTTTTTCCCATTTTCGTCCAATAAGTCTTTCTATTGATTGTCTTCGAATTTTTTGCGTCCTCCAGACCGTTCTTTGTCATTGACATCGAAATCACCACTCGTAAATCGTTGGAACCAAAACCGACGGTTGAAATATGACGGAGCAGCGTCAACATAAGTTTTTAAAAGTCTCTGATGGGCTTCGGCAGCAGATTTCTTCAAATAAAAAAAAAGCAATGAATGTCGAAAATGCAATTTGGTTCCGTGATTGGGGTCTTTATACACTGAATAACTCAATAATACCAAATGGGAAAACTTTCAAAATGATAACAATAAAGTAATAATAAATTGGTAAAAGCCAAAACCACTGTCGTTTATATAGATACTTCGCATATCCACCAACAGATGTCGCTGATTGAAATGCATGCAAGCATCTAATAATTATAAATATATGGAGAAGATTTAAGTAAAACTGAAACAGTAATCAAATTACAAGCATTGCATTGTTTAATAAAATGTTTCTTAATGCTAAAATAGCATTATTTCTCTCCTTTGTATAGAAACAAAATATTTTATCATTTGAAAAGTGGCAACTCTTTAAGCTTTGCAATAATTTAGAATCATTGCTTACAAACTGAGGGAGTTATGAATAAAAAAAACTTTTCTTATCTCATTGAAAATTTTAACATAAATTTAAATCTTTTTTCAAAATGTGGTTTTTCCATGAATTTCCATTTTTCTAAGCAAAATTACTAAGATGCTATTTATGAGAGAAATGCAGTGTATATTTTTATAATGTAATCTTGGTATTGAACCAAAATAAAATGGCGATGATAAAGTTTTGTAAAAATATACTGGTTTGAAGTTTTCATAAAAGGTCTAAACTCCCCCCCCCCAAAAAAAAAAATCTATGACTTCACTCTAAAATTACTTTGCAAATATTTTGTGACATAATAAAATTTTGTCTTAGCTGATACATCAATAAATTTATGCAGTGAATGTTGCGCTAATCTGATTATTTGTTTTATCGACAGGGTTTTTAAAAAAGGTCTATTTTAGTGAAAAATAAATAGATGTTTTCTCAAATATTTGAAAATATATATAAATTTTAAACTTTTTTTTCTACGATATATTAAGTTTTTGTATAAATATCATCTGAAAATGAAAGAAAATGTGCTTCAAATATAATTTTTTTTTTTAAAATTGATCTATGATCTAAATTGAAAAAAACTTTGTGCTGAACTAACAGTTCTACCAATTTACAAACCCATTTTTAAAACTTTGATCTTGGCGTAGTGAATCGAACGACATGGAAGTTATTATCTCAAGTCAAATAAAAGAATTAAAATCTATGCAAAAAGGAATTATAAGACAAGGACTACTTTATATCATATTTATGGTCCCCTTAAGATGCTAGAGAAATTCCACAAATGTTCTTTTCAACGCACGGCACGATACATCTTCAGAAGTCATATGAAAAGAACTGTTTTGCTCCCAAGAAATTTGGTGTTGAAAGCAGAAAAGTCTGAACACGCGAAATCGCACTTTCAAAAGAAGAAATAAATTAAAAGAAAAAAATCTTCGCTACCTTTTTTTTTTTTTTTTTTCATTTTGAAAAGAAGGTACAAAGTAAAGAAAAGAAGGAACTGAAGCTGAAACTGTCTAGATAATATACCTCTTGAAAATGAAGGATCACTCGAATATCTCTTTAATTTTACAGCGTTTTCTGAAAAGTGTAGATATTCGAAATGTTTTCCTAACACTGTTTGAAAATTCCCATTTCAGAGGAAAATAGTGAAATAAAGTCGCAAGGTTATCGAATTTGTATTCTATTTGGAAAAGAAGCATGAAATCTGGAAATAAATGGAATGGGAATAGTATATTCTTCCGGTAGTGGCATGGGTAGCTGAGACGATAATTCTCCAGTCAGTATCTTTTTTAGTATCAGAGATATTTGTACTATTTATGTATGTATGTATGTATGTATGCATGCTTGCGTACGGCTCTCTCTCTCTCTTTGTGCGTGTGTTCATTCTCAACAGCACAGATAGTTTGAGATATAACTACTAAATTTCGTACAGATATGCATTGGAGAGTAAAAATGTACGTTTTTGAGAGATTTTTTAAAACTTTAACTAACTGAAATCAAGTGGGAGTTTGATAGTTTCTGCTAGAACACCCAAAAATATTATTGCACTAAACTGATTTTAGCATCATTTTGAATTTCAAAAAATTACCTTTTGAATAATACCAATTAATTTATGAAGTTTTTTTTTCCCCTTGAATTTTCAGCAAGTTTTATTTGTTGTATTGAAATTCAAACCATTCCCATAGTTTCTCATAGTCCCACAAATGCAACTTAGAAATAGACCAATAGAAAAAGCAAACCAATTGACAAAACAGACAACATGGCACTTTTACCAAGCCGTCTAAATCACATTTCAAATGAAAAACATTAGAAAATATTTAAGTTTTGCAAGTAAGAAATCAAATTTTTTCTTTGCATATATATTTATATGCATATAAGCGCTAGGATTTTGGTTTTTTATCTCAAAAATTGCGAATCCAGTAACTAAAAAGATTAAATATAGTGCAAAAAATAACAATTTTAATTTTAAAAAATCTTATTATACGATTATTCAATTAGCCTAGAAACAGTTTTTAGCCTTAAGCCTTTTTTCGAATATTCCATACACTGCAGTGTGACTCCATTATGTTAATCACAAAAAGCTAACGAAAAATTAAAAAAAAAGTAGCATTATAATATTCCGACCACCATTACATCCTTACAAGCGATTGATTTCGCATAATAGTTTCTAAATAATAGGTCAGCTCATTTAATACAAAAGGAGCTGGAGGACAAAGGAAAAAAAAAAGTTCTTCAGAATGGATGCTCTTTTAATGATGGGCTTTTTGGCCATCGATCCAAATAGTGTGTTTCACAAACCATTGTTCGAAAAAAGCATAATTTCGGCTAAAAGACTTTGAGCAGACAGAATAAAATAAAAAGAATCAGAAAAAAAGAAGAGAAGAGCAATTAATTAAAACCTTTTGTGGATTTGCGAACAAGCATGGTTTTTTTATGTTAATTCATTTAAATCGATTACGATTACGATTATGAATAGTCGACGTGGGCGAATAATATCCGAACTTATGTGGTGTGGATTTAATCCTGGAGATCATGTTAGGCGGAAGAGAGAGAGTAAACGATGAAAATGTAGTTATATATGATTGGCATCATTTATGCGATGTGAGTGGCAATCAACGTGTCACTTGCTGATGATGAAGGAGCCGGAGATGGTTAAATAGCCGATAATGGCGGAGGATGAGTTGCATATGAATTCTCTGTCCAATTTTCGAATCACTGAAATTGGTATAGTCATTAATAAAAGAAAATGTGTTGTAATTTTTAGGAAGTATATCGTTAAAAGGTTGCCTATTTTGTGCATTAAACCGTTACAAAATGTATCGGTAGAAATTCTTTATATTAAAAGTCAAATAAAGAATTTCTAAATTTATTAAATATACATGTGTAATTAAATGTATTTAGTAAAGGTAAATACCTATCAAATATGTATTTATTAAAACTTATAGGTAGAAATTATTATTTTATGTATTTGTTAAAGCTTATAGGTTGAAATTATTATTTTATGTATTTTTAAAGCTTATAGGTAGAAATTATT
>JAPMOR010052242.1:318635-356197 GCA_026543865.1 Argiope aurantia | reverse complement strand
AAATTATTATTTCACGTAGTTTATAGGCAGAAATTATTATTTCATGTATTTTATAAAGTTTATAGGCAGAAATTATTATTTCATGTATTTTATAAAGTTTATTGGCAGAAATTATTATTTCACGTAGTTTATAGGTAGAAATTATTATTTCATGTATTTACTAAAGTTTATAGGCAGAAATTATTATTTCACGTAGTTTGTAGGCAGAAATTATTATTTCATGTATTTACTAAAGTTTCTAGTAAATATATGAGTACAATTTTTATTTTCTCGTACACGAAGCATATAAAGAAAAAATATTGCAACTATCAAAAATTCGAACAGGTGATGTGACGAATCTCAGTGTTTCAGATTTCCATTGAGTCAGAAAAACACATTTTTTTTAATTATGTCTATCTCTGAACCTCATAATTTAAAAACACTTCAGCTATATAGATGAAATTTGGTACAGGGACTCTAATCTAAATTTGTAGAATTTTGAACAAACTCTCTTAAGAGGAAATCTGTCTTAAAAAATCTGATGATACGTTCACACAACAATTACAAAATGAATAAAATTAAGTAGACAAAGTTTGGAAAATATAGATATCAACCAAAATTAGGACCAAACCAGTCAAGAGGTTGGTCATCTGTCTATCTGTATTTTCACAAACATATAAATGTGATGCTCAAAAATGCAATGGTTTAAATATAAGAAATTTTGCACAAAAATTTGTTATTAGAATTGTAGTACATCAACAAATTTTGGTTTAAACCAATCGAAAAAAAGAGCGTCAAAAATACACATTCGGTTTTCTGGAACTTTTGTATTGATCTCATCCCAGCTATTATCTGCAAGCAAAATCGCTAAAGATTGCATTCTTGTAGACTTTCTCATATCTATTGTTACCCATTGCTATACAGCTTTTAAAAAAATCATAAGTGCATTTTCTAGAGAATATGCGATAAAGTTTTAGGAAGACCACTCCCGCTAGTTTTGTGTGTGTTGCATTCAAAAAAAGAAAATATGATATTTATATGTTAAAAATATAAAACTATCGACTAAAAATTGTCTATTTAATATACTAAAATTTTTAAAAAATAAAGAGTCAGACTATTATTATAAAGACTCAATTTTTTTTTAATGCGGCATTCTTCAATAACAGTATCCTCATCATGGATGCTATTGCTTAATGCTGTTCGGACATTCAATACGAAGCTTCCTACATAAGAATTCCGCTTCCACCGATTTTACTTGCTGTTTGAATGACAATAATGATTTTTTTTTCTTCAGATTTCCTTCAACTGATGATTGTTGGGAATCACTTCCTATTATTACGAATCTCTAATATTGCTTCCAGGTGCAGTTAGATTCATAGTAAGAAAGATAGCTTTACAGATATTTTTAATACATGTTAAATGATCCTCCCCGGACCCTAAGCCAATGATCCTCCCCGGACAAGGTAAGAAATCAAAAGAACTTTGGCGTCAAAAATAAAGGTTGTAGAAAATACAAGAATTATGGTGATGTCTCTATCAAAACTCCAGATCAGTAATTTTTCTATGAAATTTTATATAATATCCTAAAAAGCTATATAAATGAGAAAATGCGAATGAAAGCCAGCCAGTACTGTCAATTCTCTCTTTAAGTTGTTGAGCGCAAAGTGAGCTCTCTTGCTGCAACCTGAATGCTATCGAGATGCTTCTACGGTTTAACGAAAATTTGCTTTTTTCACGAATGTCGTTGATTTTTAGAAGAGCTGCATCTGTATTTCACGTTTTTGTGTTGAATAAAACTTCGTTATCTTCTATCGCGCTTGTTTATCTCCTCACCTTATAACTATCGGATGATTTTTGTAACAATAATTGCGTATCAACTCATCAGTAAAGAGAGAAAATCATAATCCTAATTTTCCTCTTTTGATCTCACTAAAAGGGATGAAAATTATTCTATGTTGCGTTGTGCAAAAATCTGTTTTCAAAATGCAAAGGCAGTCTTTGCTGTGCATTTGTACAGGGTTAGCTGGAAACTTTTATTGCAGACGTAGAAGACTTCTCTCTCAAAATACATTCCTTTTGAATTTCATCGAAAAACGAAAGATTAAAAAAAAAACACAATTTTGTACATCTTCCTGTAGCTCATTTTTCATGTTCCTAGAAAGCAAACACAAAATTTTCCTTCCAGCCCATAAATCAAAAAACTCCCAACATTTCACTTACCAACAATAGACCAGAAAACGCATTAGCCCCCGTTCCCGACTGTCTTGCGATTCCAAGCGAACGGTTGGTCCTAAAAACCCTCTGCACGAATGAGCACTCCCCTCTGGAAGGGGAGGAGAAAAACAAACCAAGGAGGGTGTCCTCCCCCACCCCTCATCATCGTCAACATGAAACGGAGTAGAACCACTAACATCCTCCCCCGCATTTCCACAGCCCCTTCTCGTACAAATAAGGGCTTTATCTAGTGACAGCCCGATAAGGGATTTCGCACCGGCAGATGGGGAAATTTCTTGACAGTAGCAGGGATTTTCTCCTCGCAGTTAACGTCTTGCTTTTATTTTTATCGTTTTCTCCCTAATTCGGTTGTCTGAAGAGTTTAAATTTTGTCTGTCTGGGGTTTATAAAAATGAATATTCTTAGGAAGAGGGGGGGGGGGATGAATTGATAAATCAATCACCTTGATTGTAAGCTCGGAGTTTTCTTTTGCATTGATTTTTGACAAATACTTGTTGTGAACTTGACATCGCGTCTTTTATCTGATATTGTATTTTGTAGCTTAACAAGCAACATCCCCAACTTAATTTTCCAAAAATAAATTTTTTCCTTCTCTCTTCACAAAAGGAAGGGAAAAATAAGATTTTTTCCCCTCAACCAATATCATATAGTTCCAACTTCTTTTTAAATCTAAAATCATATGCTCATGGTTATTTTTTAAAAAATATATTTTTTTGCTATTAGTTTCAAAAAATTCTGTTACTTCTTCGTTTAAGGAATTTTAAAAATTAAAATTTGTAACGCTACTTTTTAAGTCATGATTTATTCATACTAGTTGCAAATTTTGTAGGTTTTGGTTAAATCTTTTAGTTTCCTTATATTCAGAATTTAAACATGGATACCTCAGAAGTAAAACTAATTCAAAGGAAAACGAAGATAAGAGTTATTAATATATTTATTTACTTACGGCAGAAATTTTTTAGCTCATCTTTTTAAATAAAATAAATTTATATGATTGTAATTCTGAATCTCGAAATCAGAGAAATATCTATCAAAGATTAGTCTATTTGAAAACATATGGCAAAAAGTTAAAAAAAATTAATTAAATAAATGTAACAGCTTAGCTATTTATAAGAATGCAGAGATGCTTTAATGGCAACATTGAACATTTTATATTTTTATTTATATAATTTTGTCCAATTACAGTTAAAATTTTCCGTTTGAAAGAAGTAATTTTAAATCAGTAATTAAAATTGTTTAAAAACATTTATACAATTATGGAATTGCTCTAAGTCCTGTTTAGCATTCAATCGTTAAAATTAGTTTAAGGGATTCATGTTATTATAAAATTAACCTTAACACGCATGTAAGAAGTGGGGTGACTCGGATAACGAACTCGGGCGGTTGAATGTGAGAAACTTTCTTACATTCAATGTCCCCCCCCCCCCTCAAAGAAAAAAAAAAGAGGCTTGCAGGTACTTGCTGGATTGTTTAATTTAGACTCAGCGAAATATATGAATAAAATATCAATACTTTATTATTATAAAAGTATTTATAGTACTTCTTTGTAAACAATATTGAATGCTCATATGCAATCATCTTAAAGTTTTAGTTTTATTATTTTCTGAAATTGACATGAAAATGTAGTTAGACTTCAAAGAATTGTCTATGAATAGATGCCATATTTGGCAAGTATGCATTTATATCTTTGGAGCGTTCGTTTCTGGCACTTATTGATTGCCATTGCAAGGATAATTCTTAGTGGGAAAGATCTTCCAATCACTTGGAAAGGCATGATTGGGTCAGTTGGAGAGAGATTTATTCGTGGTATGGCATTTGTTTTTAGAACCAACAGCAATGTAAATATGGAAGACGATCCTACTGACTTCAGTGATTAAGTCATTGCATTGCAATTTCTAACCAGCATGACAATAACTTTGTATTACAGAATTGATTTATGTGTTATTAGGCTTTAGGAGCTTATCCTATTTAAAGATTTTAGAATATGCAATGGGTTGTCAGCCGCTCGTCGGATTGTAAGAATCCCAATTATAGTAAACTTCGTAATATCGTTTTGAAATATTTTATATTAGTTTTTCTTTGAATTTTGTGAAATCTTCATTTCTTTGGACATAATATGATTGAGTTGATAAAGTCACTGAGGTTGTTGATGAAATTCAATTACCAATGTTTTGACTTTTCTTGGACTTAAATTTTAATTTAACAATATGTTTTAATATAAACTAAGTACTTTACAATGTCAGGAGATCTTTCGAAAATACCTATATCCCTATAAACAATTCATCGCTTTCAGCTTTTTCTTTTAGCTGAAAAAAGGAATTCTTAAATCGGATGTAATATTGACATAGAAACATTAAATTCGTGTGAAATTTTCACACATTCAAGATTCTCTTCGCGGTACACTATATCAGAAATTGGTTTAAAAAACATGTTTAATCATATCTAGTTCATTACTGTAATTTTGTAACAGCTGAAAAAAAAAAGGATGACGATGGCTGAAATAATACTGTTACAAAGCTAAAATTTTCCTTTTCTACTCAATTGCCTTAGAGTAAGGAAGTGAGATTTACAGATATTAATGATAAATGGTCAATGAATCCCGAGCTCGGCGATAAACTTGGCGACCATTTCATTACATTGGTGACAAAAATAAAGGTTCTTGAAAAAGCAGAAATTACTGCAATATCAAATCAAATGATTTTTTTAGAAATTCATTGACCTGTCATAAAAACCTATACAAAGTGAATGAACTAAAATAAGTGAATCTAGTATATTCTTTCTTGTGAGTGTGATGGCGGATCTGTCCAGTTGTTGTAAGCTAAGCACTGCTGCACTGTGTTGTTATTTAATTATCGATTTGCTATTTGCGTAAATGTTGTTGATTCCTGCAAGTGCTGTCTTCTTTTTGCTTTTTTGTGAAATAAAGCATTGTTATCATCAAGCATGTTAGAATTCTTGCGCCATACACACATCGAAAGATTTTAACAATATGTCAGATATGCAAATATAAATTCAAGTCTAAAAAAATATATGAATTTATTCCTCTTGATCCGAATTTAAAATTTCATACTAAAATACCCTTTATAATCTGTGATCAAAAATAATATTGGCATTATAGTATGAAATCGCACGTTGAATGGCTTGCGTAAAGAATTTTCCGAAATTGTCTGTTTCACTGACATTTGCCACTCTCAAGTTTTCTTTTCACAATGCCACTTTACTTCAAAATCAACTTTCAGTAAAAATAATTCAATTCTATCAAGAGATTTAGCATATGCGATAGATTTTGGTAATAACTAGTTTTTAATGAATAGAATTTTTCGGCTTTCAAAACTGTAACAACAAGGAAAGAAGTATGAAAAAAATAATAGCTTGTAAACTGGTAGCAGTAAGACCAACAAAAAAAATTTGAAATGACCTTACCTGTGAAATTTCTAACTCTGCATTAAAGAAGATTCCTACTTCGACTCATAAAAATGTAACATTTAATAGCATCCCAGTTGCAGTTTAAGTCTTCATTTCTATGGACTTTTATCCTAAGAGCTTCTTTCGAAAAAAAATACTAAAATTTCATCAGAAATTCCAAATTCTAATGTTGAATTTTTTTTTAGTGAACCTTATGAGGATGTGTCTTACTTATTTCAAAACATCGAGATAACGATTGAGACATAGAAATTAAAAGACAAATTATTTAGGTATAATACTTTAACCAAAGATAAAAAACTTAAGACCTCATTTTAATTTTTTGATGGACTTAAATCATTGTTTATTTCATATAATTTTTTAAAAATTTCATTGCTTTAAAGATGCTTTGGAAAATGTCAGACAATGCGATTTTAAAATGCCTTTGTTCTCGGAAAGATTGTTAGTGGAATTTTAATAGTTGGTCATAAATTTACAAGACATTTTGCATTTTTAACTCCATTTGTTTATTCTATATATTTGGCACAAAATAACTAATTGTGGTTCATGTGCCTTCTCTGATTTTAACAATATTGGAAGGTTTAAAAAAAAGTTTTAACCATGGCAAAATGTAAACGCAAATAAATGTATTTTATGTTCTCACTGATACGAGTGAACACGCAAGATAGTTGTAAAGGTATATATTTTCCTTTCACTAAACAGAAAAGAGCACATCTGAATATATAAAGGTATTTTAATTATTATTTCACAGTGCAAAGAAATTTTGTATTTCCTTGTATCCAAAATGCCAACTTCAGATAATAATTAAATTGAAGCTAAATGTTAACCCTTCCCCTTCTTTGACAGACCAATACAAGAGCTGTATATTTACTAAACTCTCCAAAAAATGTCTTTGAAACCCCTCACACACCATAGGAAACAACACTTCATCACGGAGAGGAGATGGTAAATTAGAATAATAATTCACAATAGAATTTTCAAAAAAGAAAACACTAATATTAGTTACAGCATCATAATTATTTGCTTTCGATTATCTCTAACATAAACGATCTGGCGCTTGCAAGCAGCACGAGGTAGCACCAAAAAAACTAAAGTCTATTCCCGAACCTTTTAGCATCATGCCTATACTAACCGACCGATTCCGAGAAAGATAATTTATGTCCATCTTCTTTGGAATAAAATTGTTCATAATATAAATAGCAACCACTAACAAAAACAGCGAAAGTGAATGTAGATATAAAACAGCTGTAGTAGTCACCCCAAAACTTTCTTGTATACACGCTAATAAAGGTGTTATTTCAGAGAATGCCTTGCATGGTATTGGTGCATAATATTTACAAAATATTAACCTTTGGCGTGAATTTAGCATTTTTATTGAATCTATCCTGCCATACTTGACGATTTATTAAGCGATTAATCCCTCTCGTGCCATTAATAGAATCCAAAAATCGAATTTCCTTAACAAGCGTGCTTTACCCGATAGACTGGAGAAAAAAAATTAACTCAAAACTGCACTTGTAGTCACAGAACCACATGAATGAGAAAGCATAGGCCAACAGACGATCACCCCTATGGTGGATTTAACTCAAAATGCGATAAGTATATACACCATATTTGTTAAATATGTTAATTTTATCCATATAATTCTCTTTGTTTTCTAATTATCGTGTTTATTTATATTCGAATAGCCGGACAGACAGACTTCCTCTAAACTGATTCTGCTCAAAATTGGACAGATATCTACGAATTTGGTGTAAAGACCATATACCATATTTCATCCATCTAGTTTAAAGCTGGTTTATTTTTTTGTTATCTTTGTCAAAGATAGACAGACAGGCGGACATTTTCCAAAAATGCGTTTTTAGGTGGATGGTCTAAAACATAAGAGATTCGTCAAAATCTCAAGATCGAATTTTTCAACGATTTCAATTCTTTCTCTGTACTACGTATCCGGGAAAGTAAAAAGTGCTGTTTCTTAAAATAATATAATGCATATATCTCAGTTTTGGAAGGATACACTTTGATGCTGTAAAACTTTTATCTCTGTGTGATAATACCTTTGACCTCAACCAGTTTTTGCTGTCTGTGACAGAATAATCTCTTAAAGAAAAGATTAAGGGAAATCTTCCGAACTGAAATTGGTACAAGTATTAGAAAGCAGACAAAAAGTAGGGTATCTTTTTAAAATATTGTCTTCATCTTATTATTATTTCCACAACAAGACCAAGTTAAAGATATGTATTTGATATAGGTAGGTGTTTTGTTGTAGGTGCACTACTTCATTCACATATAACTTGGTAACTAAAATAAAGAAGACGTGAACAAAATAAAAACCCTTCTTTTCCTACTCATTTTCCTAAAAAACCCAACTACAATGTGTATACTAAATATTAAAAAAACATTCCTTGCGACCTTCTAAATAACAAATAAAACAAAAAGGAAAAAGAATTTGCATCGAATAATAGTTACATAGATCAGGGTTGTTTCGTAAACCAATATTTTCAACTTTAGATGGAAATCATCATCAAATTTTTTACAAATTTTTGCATTATTTCCATTTTATTCACTTTTTATAATTGCATTAACTTCTAAAAAATTTTTTGTTTTTAAAAATTTAAATATATTTGAATAATGTGATAAAATGCATAAATAAATTGATGAATGTGAGCGAGGGTAAATATATCTAAAACCATAAACAAATGAACATTGATATATATCGATAAGAAACAACAAATATATCGTTAAAAATAACGATATATATCGATAACAACTATGATTGTAAATATTTTTCTATGAAAATATTTAATAAAACAAATGAAAATGGAAATAATTGAATCTGTTTTTGCAAGAGGCATCAAAAATAACAAGATATTATTAAAAAAACTAGTCAAAAGTAAAAGAAAAAGAGACTATCTTTAAAAAAAACTTCCTTGGTAAAAAGAAAAATCATGATTTAAAAATAATGAATTCGTGACTAAAAACAAAGAACTCTTTTATACATCAGCCAAGTAATGAGCAAAAAGTTGCTCTTTTCTTTAAAAATATAGAATAATGAAACTCGCTGGCATTATTTTTAAGTAAAATAAATATTTTTATAATTACTCGAAAAAAAAACTATTCCACTTCATCTACCGAAAATCACTCTAATAGTATGAATAGAATATAAAGATGCAGGCACAATTTTAATAGAAAAAAAGTACTTGGTAAAATGGAATTAGAATATTACGGAAAGATTTTACTTCAATTTTAAAACAGAGAATTAAAAAAAATTATTAATGCATTTGAATGCCGTAAATAAATCTGATAGTTCGGTACTAATAAATAAATGGAAGGAATGTTTTGAGCGAATATAAAATGGCATTGTTACATTTTATATTTTAATTTAACAAGTCGTTCATTTTTCCTAATAATCAATTAATTGAAATTTTTTTGTGATATGTGAAAAGGTAATCTGAAAAAAATTTATTCAAGAATTTAAAAATTAGACAAAAAAAAATCATAAACTACAAAAATTTTCTTCTTAGTAAATAAGTATTAAAGCAAAAGTCTTATTTAATATAATTTGTACCATAATATAATTTTTAATTCAATAGCAGATATAACTGATTTAAGGATTATTTTTCAAAAAATACTCTTTAAAGCTTTCAGATTTTGTGTATTACTGAATATTTTTATTTTAAATCTAACTTAACTATCAATTCAAAAAGTAATTTTTTTTATAAATTTAATTAATAAGTTCCATGTCTTGAATTGTATGTTTACATTTTAATGCCTGAAAATTTTGTTCATAAATATTCCCATGCTCTATTCTTTAAATAGTTATCAACAAATCTGTATAAATTGTATAGTATCCTAATCCCATGTAATCTCGTTTACCACCCACGAAATCCAAACCACTTCAACAAGTCTGTTTTTTGGCGTAGGTACTTTTAATAGCGACGCGGGGGGAAAAGTGAGAATTTTTCCCCGCCAACCGGGGAAACGGCAGCTCCCGGAGAAATCCTAGATCCACGTCGCAAAAGGCTCCAGGATTCCCCCTAGTACGGAACACCCGAATCGCCGCTGCAGCTTCTGTTTACAGACGGCGGCCGGCCGCTATGGCCAGCCCCACTGATCTCTACTCCATCCCCGAGACAGGCAAACTGACCAACCCAAACAACGTCTACTCTCCGGTCGAGACCATGCGGCGTTATATGGAAAGTCTCCCGCAGGACCTCACCCTCAAAGAAGAACTTACAGACCAGCATTTCTGGAAGGCTGTACGGACAGAATTCTTGGCCACTCTGTTACTCACAGTGTTGGGTTGTGGGTCCTGCTTGAGATGGAAGGCACCTCCTTCTGACCAGATGACTGCCTCGGCCGTCGAACTGAGGGTGGCCCTGGCTTTTGGACTCGGTGTGGCCACTTTGGTCCAGTGTGTGGGCCAGGTGAGCGGTGGTCACATGAATCCGGCTGTAACAGTGGCCCTGCTTGTAACCCGGCACATCAGTTTGGCCAGGAGTGCTGCGTACGTGCTGGCCCAGTGTCTGGGTGGTCTTGCTGGGGCTGGAATTCTGTATGGTCTGACACCTCAGGGTCAAAGACTGAGCGCTGGTCTAGGGGCCACCGAGCCGGCGGATGGCGTGGCAGCTTCTGAAGCGTTCGGTATAGAGTTCATGGCTTCTGTTGTAGTGGTTATTACGGTGCTATCTAACATGGATCCTCAGAGAACTGAGATGGGCTTCAAGTCGTTATCAATTGGGTTTTCGTATGTGGTAGGACATCTGCTGGCGGTAAGTAATTTTCATTTACTTTCGTACAAAGTTCAAATAATTTTAAATCAGGGTAATAAATCTTCAGATGTAGGTAATATTTGCAACTGCTGAGGTAAATATTATTATGCATTTAGACTTAATTGAAGCAAAAATGACAAATAGCCTTTCCGACGTTAGGTAATTAGACTCGAATATTGACAAATAGAAATTTTTTTTGTTTGTCTACGTGTAAGTTTGATAAATTTTTAATTCAATTTTTGCTTGTGTATAAATATTATGTTTAATTAAAAATCAAGGTTTTGATGATAAAAGCTTCATTTGCAATCATAAATAATTGGTTCTAAAATTTACGAAATTCTGACATTTATTTGGTTATTTCGTTACTTTACTGATAGACATAAAACTATAACTTATTAAAAACTCATTAGATCAAGAGGAAAAAAAAAGGCTTAAATTTCTATTTAACTATTTAAGTTTTTATTTTCCCTAGTAATATTAGCAAATATTATACCAATTTTCTCGTTTTTTTAGTAAAATGTCTATAAAAAAATATGGTTTAGAATTATAACAAAGTAATTTCTTGGTTGAATTTTTTGGAATTTTTTGTTGTTGTTGTTAAGTCGAATTTAACATTGTATCTATTTGTGGATTCATTATTTTCAGATATATATATGAACAATTTGTTTATCACTGATTTGTAAAGGAAAATAATTCATTGCATACATCCCATATTTAATACAGTTCAATTAAATTCAGAGTGAATCAAAAACTTTTCTGATCTGAAAGAATTATCATAAAATTTCGCAAATGACAGCGTTACAATTACATTTTTAATTAAATTTTAATCAACTAAAAGCTTTTTATGTTTAAACTAGTTATTTTCTACTTTCTTTAATTTGTTGTCTTGTTTTAACCACTTGACAGCTTCGATTTGTTTAATATAAATTATTGAACCAGTTTAATCTATATTGTGTCATTTATCTAAATGCGTATCTAAATTGTTGTTACTTCTGACAAATAAACTCGCCATAACTCAAAATGTTGTACTTTTTCCATGGTGAGTATACTCGTCAACTGGTTCAATAGTGAGAAAATTTGACCATATGTTATGAACCATAACTAATACATCAACATTACATTCTGCTAATAAAATTGATAAAATTCTAAAGATCATTTGATGGCTTATTTCCCCTAAAATTAAATTCATGTTCTTCAATTTTGGACTATTGTTTTTGTTTGAGTCCGTAGAAAAATTCTTTGTTAGAAGCAGCTTTATATTTGTTACTTGATTAAATATGCATCGGCATAATAAAAATAATTATACAGTTGTAAGTAATACTTCAAGTTGTTGATCAAAAGGATAAATTGTGAACAGTACACTTATGATTACTTTTGTAATTATAAATTATAAGTAGCTAAAAATAAATATTTTACCGATTACTTTTTTCTGTAACAAATGCGATGTTTTAAGGCTTGTTCGTTTTTCTAAATATGAAGAATCAAACCAATCGTGCATTTGGTATCCAGTTTTCACTTTTGAAAAGGATTTGGAAATATTTGCACTGAATCAGCAAATACTCAAGAAACTGGAGTATGCATTTTTACTTTCTAGTGTACGAAGTAAAAAAAGTTCAATTATCTTATTTCCCAGATATAAGATATGAACAGTTTTAACGCATCCAATTGACAGTGTTACTTAACTATATTTTAGGTTTAATATTTTTGTATTTGTATTAATTGGATATTCTTTCTAAAGTATGCAGGGGAAAAGTGAAAAATTGGCATATAGGAAGTATCAGGAAAACGACCAATATTTTGACTATTGCTTTATTATTAAATCCTAGAAAATAAATTGATAAAATTTATTCAAACTTCAAATATTTTCAGTAAATGGATCCTCTTAAAACAAAATTTGAAAATAATTGAAAAGGCATGCATTTGTTTATAAAGATTTTAAAATCAATTTCTTATTTTAGATAATCGTTCCTTTTTCCTTCTTTGAAATTAACCAAAATCCAATTAATGCTTACAACAAGTGCTTAATTGGCTTATTATTAGCAATTCTACTTTTGTTGACGATAAAAGGATGGACCGCTTACATCTATCATAACTTCCATTTCAAGAATTGTACAAGTAGAAGTTCTCCAACATTCATCAAACAGCTGATTTGAAAATACTCTTTTCCGAAATTAAAGGTTTAAAATAAATAAAATCAACTTTGTGATATGATGAAAAAAATATGTTTTGCTGGATTGTGATTTATTACAGACCATATCCCCTTAGTGATTAAATGGCTTGCCTGAAATATTAATTTTGTTTAATCTCAATTCACTCTTTTGTACTGGTTTTCCTGATTTCCTTAACAATATATTATTAAGCATCTAATGGTAATAGATTTTAAAGCCATGATATTTTAATAACCCTTATTTCTGTTTTGCACATACGAACCCCTCTGATGGATTCAAGTTTCATGATGTTATATGCCATTAAAAATAGAACTATTGTGGTAATTTATAATTATGTTTTGGAACTGTATTTCTCTTTCTGATTTCCCGTGTTGACTGGCCAGAAAGTTAATAATTTTTCTTCCTCCATTTTTCAAAAAAAAAAAAAAAAATGTTAGAAAATCTAACGATTAAATATTTGAGGTAACAATAAAGGTCATTATTGAAAAGTATGCAAAAAAAATATTTTTAAATCCTGTCAAATTTAGAAAAAATTGCATGACAATTAAATTATTCTCACCAGAAGAAAGATTTTTTAAAACTTAAAATGACGTAAAATTTTTAGTACAATGATATTTTAGCAAGATATAGTGGAAAAACTCTAAAATATCGTCAAATTATTATTATTTCAAAAAAAAAATCAGTTCTAGGTGCACATTTTCACTTCTCATATTTGCTCAAATTCTTCCCACTTTAATTCCTAAATCCAGAGCACGAACACATACATTTATTTGTAAATATTGCATTCAAATATTTGAATAAAGTAAAATTCTAACGTATAAATGTTTTCAAAAAATCTTTTAAAAGAAAAGTGAAGTTAAATTAAATTTCTTTTTTTTTTTCACTTAATAATTTGCGAAAAAGTTGAGAATTGAATCATGCGTTCCTCTTCTATAGTCAAACTGCATATTTAACTTTTAAACGGGATATGAAAAGATTTTTGGCCTTGTTTGATTTGAATTGAATATAAATATTTAATAACTTTATTATGAGTTTCAAGAGCAGATGTTTTGATGCACTAAAAATGAAAAAGCACTCGATTTTATTAAGTTTTCTGGATACTACGGAAGAGTTACACTTTTAATTCAAACACGTGGCATTCAACTGAAATTTTTAGAAACATTAAGAAAAGACAAAATAAAATTAATATTTACAATTAGCCACTTAATAGTTACTTTAAAATGTATAATGTTATTAAAAACATTAATGTTATTAGATGGATGCTGGGTAATGTGGTTTATAAATTTTATTGTCATAATATTCCAAACGTTTCGCATCAAAATATTAATGAATCCTTTATAATACATGTCCGCGAACACAAAATCCCTTTTCTCAGAACAGAGTATTGTTATCAGGAATTTTATCTTTATATTTTTCGTTTAAAACTGTGATTTCTTCGAAATTGAAGTGATTCAATTCTACCTGTAAGAATTTTATTATAAGAAAAATATGTTATGGAAGAATTGTACCGAATTATATATGAGTAAGCTACAATATTTATGTGTATTCATTCATACATTAACCCCCAAAAAGTTTTCGATGCTGTTGTATCCAAGATATTACATGACGGGGATGGAATTTAGTCATACCAATGACTATAGTAAATATTTCTTATTGAAAAATTAGTGCATAAAATGCTGTATCGAGAAAGGAAGAAATATTGTAATCCCTTGAATCGCGAATTTATTGTAATTCTTAAATAGATGCCACATTTTTTGTTATTTGTTATCACCACTCCTATAAAAATGGGAAGGATTCCAAAAATAATTAAACTAATCAAGATTTTTATTTTAAATAATTAATTGTGATTTTGACATAAATGCAGATTTAGATATCAAATATTATATACTTTTATGCAAAAGTCATGTACAGCATTACAAAATGACCCGGAAAAATGATGTCAAATTATTTAAATTACAAGTGTAATTAATTAATTATTTAGAATAAAATGTATGAAATCTGTTTAGAAATCAATAGATTATCTCAAAACCTCTGGTCTTGTAAAATTTTCATTCACAGTATTAAATTCAATAGGTTTTAAATGACAAATGTAATTTTTTTAAATGGCTGCTATTCCGCAAGAGAGTTTGAATTAAATGTTTGTTTTAATTTCAGTCTCTCTCTCTCTTGAGAAGTCATCTTTTCTATTATTCACACCTTGTGCACAGTTTTCTTGCCATACTTCTGAGCATGGTGTATTATATTTCTCGAAACATTTTGTATTATCTTAAGAATGCATGATTTTATAATTTTATTATCTACATCATATCGGATTTGAGCTTGCGAATTTATGGATTTTCTTTTACTTTTCATACAATCGTTCATTTTTTTTTTATTTTTTATTTTGCGAATATCTGTTCTTGGAATTTTTTGTTCATATTCTTCCCTCGGCTTTTCGATGATTATCTTGCCCTGCTGCAGAAATTCTTTGTCCATTTTTTTTTAATTTGCCGTTAAAGTTTGTTAACTTTATAAAGTTTCATATGTAAATTACTCAGGTCTTAGGCTAGTTCATTCCACATGATTCCACTGTTGATTCAATTGAAATCTAAGCGCTCAATTTGCGGAATTTAGCGTGAAAGTTTCAAAACTTTCTTCAAAATATTAAAAACGCATAAACCATCATGCGTAATCCTTTGAAAAGCCTATGACGTTGCAAATTCTTAAATAAATTTTATTATATGTAATATTATATAATTGTTTTATATAATATACTTAGATAACTTGTTAGATATCTAAGACATGTATACAATTGTGATATAAATTTTGGTAATAAAAAAATGTATTTCAAAATTAAAAGAAATAAGGACTGAATTAATTGCTAGTTATTTTTAATGTTGTTGTTCAAGACATTAAATGGCATTCTCCAAAATAATTTTTGCATTGTATAAAAATATATATATTATACGTTCTAATTTTCAGAAATATTGATCTTATGATTTCAAATATAGGATGTATACTTACTTTCGTGAATGAATGTAATGCCAAAATAGAATATTTCGAACTCGTAGAGTTTGGAAATATACAGATTTATTCAAATCTCGAAATTGAATGTTTTTACAATAGCAATACTTTATTTTTATATACTTTCTTATTCGCGATTTGTTTTCGCATACAAGAAAGTAAAAATCTATAAACAAAAACAAAACAAAAAAAATGCCAGATAAGTTAAACAGAAGAAAGATTTAAATCACTGAAACTTTTCTTTAAGCTTGAAAGAATTAAAACAAAAGAATATTTTTTTTATTTTAAATAGTTTGTAATCAAATTAAGACTTCGAAAAATTCTGAAATCTTTTTTTTTCCCTTAAAAAATCTCTTTCGTTAAAATTTGTTTATTTTTGTTTTATTTTTAAAGGTATTTCATTAAGATTTTCAAATATTTTTTTTTTATTTTCTAGCTACTGACAAACATAACTAAACAATGATTTAAATACCATCTCATTTATTTCAAGTATTACTTGGAATTATCAAAGAGTATTTTCTAAAGAAATTTGTTTCTTGGCTGCTTCTTTCTCGAAATTAAGTATACCCTGAAAAAATTTTAATGTGATGTATAGGTTTGGTTTCGTTTAATAATGATCTAACCATGTCATAGCAATTCTGGAAGAATGTTATTTTGTCACAGCACTTCAATGGAAGAATGTCATAGCACTTCAATGGAAGAATGTTATTTTGTCACAGCACTTCAATGGAAGAATGTTATTTTGTCACAGCACTTCAATGGAAGAATGTTATTTTGATAACGAATCAAAAAATCAAACTTGGATATTTCGGATTAGATGTTCGAATCTTTTTTTTTTATTTTTGTTTCTGTTTAGAGGAGAAAAAATAATTTTCACAAGCAAATATAAAATTTTCAATAAATTTTAAATGTCAATAGATTTTTCTGAAAATTTTTATATTTTTAAAATTTATTTTGGGAATGTGACTTTGATAATACTTATTCTATTAACTGAATAAAAATTTATTCCTCAGAAAGTAAGTTAATTTTAAAGTATTTTATCTTATGTTGATCAGATGTTCTTTTCTTAAGTTTTCATTGCATGAAATCGATGATTTATTTAAAATTAGTTTCAAACACAAAGCTTAACATTTCCCACTCGATTTAGTATTCAAAATTTAAATTAATCCCATTATTTTAATCTGTACTCATTCCAGTACTAATTTCAGATACTTAACTCATTGATTAATTTTGTTAGCTGAAAAGAATAATATGTTGAAAGATGAATGGTTGAAAGTTAAAGGTACAATCAAACTCATTAAATATATGAAAATGTAAATCCTCTTAAAGAGAATTAATTTTAGAAATATTTCTAACCTGTTTGTCTGCAAGATTAAGCATTATCATACATCTAATCTGCAACTCACTATTATATAAATTTAATTTCAAAATATACGAGATTTAATCTTTTTATTCAAGATTTTGACCCCCTCTCCCAAATAAAACTCCGGATCTTTGGAGAAGCCACGAATGTTATGATATTTATTTTCAAAATCCCTCTCTTGAAAGCGATGTGTTTCCTGATTTCGAAAAGAAAACCAGTATTTGGGCGTGAATTACATGGGATTTGTGAATAATAGCTACAAAATATGGGGCTTAAACGTGAATATAACTTCGATCTTTGGCAAAAAAAATCACTGGTATACATTTAATACACAAATACTAGAAAGTCAATAATGTATTTTGGACGTCTTTTATCTGAATGAATTAAATCAAAAATTATAATAGAGTTGCAATTGCTATCACAGGGCCACAATGAAAATTTCATTTATACAAGCCATTGCATTTTTCAGTTATGTTTACATGTATACGAATAAGCATATTTTAACAGATTTGTTTCAAAATATGATATGTATCTGTACTTTAGATGGTAAAAATTATGCATCAAATTTTATCTATTTAGGTCTATGCGTTTTGAAAATGTTAACTTGTACTCTGTTAGCCATGAAAATATATTTCTTCTCGGTGGATTTCATTCAAAATTTGACTGAAATTTATAAACTTGGTATAAAGACCACATACCAAATTTTATGTAGCTAGGTAAAGGCTTTTTTATTATGTATACAGACAAACAGAGGGAAGAGGATTTCTTGTCTAATTTTTATTAATGTTTCAAAATATTTTTAAGCACATTTATTTAATTTAATATTTATTTTTTGCAAAAATATTTGTTTAGTTACTGCGTTTTATATGCAAAGACATCAAATGTGTTTTTGTATGCGCTTCATCGCAGTGATAGTTAAGAGTAAATCTATAAAATAATGCGCATGTGGATGACTTAAGTATAAAATATTAACATGTTATAATGTTTTGAATTTAAAGTCAGAATTGTTTTTAGAATCATAAGTGTACTTACTACCCTTGAAATGCGAAATTTGTGAAGTTGTAGTTAGGAAACAGATGTTTGATCTAAGTTTGATAACAAGTTTTCTACAAATGACTGAAAACTTGTTAGAATTTTGCATCAAATTATTCATTAATAAGATTCTCAGATTTCAGCCCTCAACCAATGCAGGTATATATTTTATATTTTGAAACAAATGTTAAACATTATTTAAAACATTCTAATAAATCAATAAGGAAGACATCTAATACTTTTTCTGTTGTTCTAACAAAATGAAATTCATATATATTTAGATTTTGTTAGATATCTTTAAAATATTCACATTTCAGAGCTATCGAAAAAAATCTTAGTTCTTTTTAAGAGAATAAATCGAGGCGATATGCATTTCCTGAACGTAGGAAAATGAATGGCATTAAAGGTTGGAAAACTAGGGGAAAAAATGAGAAACATTTGTCAACATTTCCTTAAAAGGTAAAAATAAATAACCATTTTTCTTTCTCTTTTTCTTATCACATACAAAATTATTGCAATCGTTACCTTGGTGTTTAAAGAAATTCTTACGTTTTCTAGGGGCAACCCCAATGCAGAAAAAGAAACTATATCTTTGTCAATAAATGAAAATAATAGCTCAAAAACGCAAAAATTATGGGCAGGAAGTTTGATATGGGGACTTTACACCAAAATTATAGATTTCTCAAATTTTGGAAGAAAAAGCAGATGAAGAGGGTTAATTATCAATAACACATTACCTTGAAGATATGCACTCATAATTTATTTTATAGGGATGAAAATGCTTACGTTTGGCTAAATTTTATCACGTATTAATTTGGAAATACAAAAATATGATTAAAGGATAGTAAAATTATATAAACACATCGTTCATTAAATGCGGTTATCATGAAGATATTTTCAAAATTTTAATTTTTATCTGCCTTTTCCTATGAAATTTCCAACGTGCAATGACTTCTTTGATTACCTCTAGGTGGCAACTGCAGCTGTGCAGTAGCTGGATTCGAATGCTTTGCCATTCTTAACTGTTAAATTAAAATCTTTGTTTCATTTCTTACTCTACATTTGATAATCAATTACTATTACAAGTTTTGTTCTAATTCATTTCTTTAAAACGCTATAAAATTTTGAAATTTCAACCTTTTAAATTAAAGTTAATTGTGTGAAATGAGAAAGAAGTGGATATAAAACATAAGCACCCGCTAAAACTGAATGAATCGCCTCGGAATCGTTTTACCTTTTTAGCTCAATTGCACGTACACTTATCCATCATATACCATAAGTTAAGAAGAAAATATTTGGAAAGCGAAAAAATTACCTGTATCCAATTCATGCAAAGAATTAAAAAAAAACCATTATATTTATATCTTCTTTCACTGCAGGAGATAACTTTCATTCGACATGAAAAGAAAAAAAGATCAGAATTGCATTTCAATCATCGTCAGTCTCTGTCCCAGGTAATAAAGTAACGTTTTTCGTCGGAAATTCATTTCACGAATAGTTACATGCTGTCCATTAAAGTAATTGAGGACAGGAAGTTAATCGTACCTCCACACGCAGTCATTAACTAACACAGAAAAGACCAGTACAACACACCTGGGGAGTGTTCTATATTTCTTTGCATTTTGGAAACGAAGTTACTTGGAGGAAAAAAAAAGGCTTGATTGTTTCACTGCTCTTAAAAACCAATTTTTATCCATTAAATATAATTAATTGTCAACCAGGTGCAAAGGTTGTCTTTTTGTGCTCTATATTTCTGCATTTGCGGCAATGAGTGAATGTTTCTTACATAATAGACTTGGATCATTTAAATTAATATAATCAATCTCAAAAAAGGAAAAATCACTCGTTTTGTAATTCAGTTAAATTATTTTGGATATTTTAAGTATCAGTACATCAGGGTCATCTTAAAAATCATAAGTAATTATAATTGACATGCTACGAGGCGTAAAGACGATTTTTTTCTCTACAAAATTCATGAAACAAAATAAGCAGTTAATCACACCGATTATCACACAGTTATCTCACCGATAATTATGCATAAACCATATCTCTAATATTCTCTAATGAAGTCAATCTCTGTTATACCAGAGAACACCTTGCATTGCATTGGAATACAATCATCACGAAAAATGAACTTTTGGCTTGAATTTAGTATTTTTACTGAATCTATCGTGTAATCCTGGACGCATTTGGCGATTAATCCCCGGTATGCGTTAAAAGTACTGTGTTGTGTTTCTCAGCCCATTGAAATAAAAATTTGACATAAAACTGCTCTTTTGATCACTAAATGCCATACCAAATTTGATATGGTTTAGTTTGGTTTAGTTATATTAACGTCCCGTTTGAAGCAACACTTGGGCTATTTTGGGACGGACCTCTTAATTTTGAACCGCGGTCAGATGACAAGGACGACACCTGAGCTGGCACCCCCCCCCCCCTCTTCACACCACACCAGCGGGAGGACGTTTGGCCAGGACGGATTTAACGTGGAACAGACCCCCTTAGACGTAGCTTCTTCGGCGGAATTGGGTCTCGAACCTGACACTCTCCGGTTCCGAAGCCAAGACCTTACCACCAGGCCACCGCGGCCTCCAAATTTGATATTTTTAATTCATTGCGTTTTTGTGTTATGGCGTTTAGATATTTCTGAAAGTACATACCGTCAAAATCTGGAGTTCGGATTTTTAGACGATTACTATTCTTCTTCTATATTGCGTATAAGAAAAAGTAATAACGAAAAAGAGAATAATAAAAGTTGAGGATAATTATGATATATAAAGAAAGCACCAGGTGATTTCTTAGCATTTGATGGATTTAGAAATTCGATGATTTTACAAATTCGCAACTTATTTGATAATAAAAAATTGCATTTTTATATGTCCTATCCAATCAAGAGGATTCTAGAATATTTTTTTATTCAAAATCTTAGATTTTGTTTACATTATGGGGTCTCTGAAAAAGATTTCTCAAATAATTGATTTTTAATTTTTGGATAGAAAGCGAAATGCCTTACTCATTTTCACATTTGCAGAAAAAATATTAAGCTGAATTCCAATTTCCATTTCTTCATTATTACCTTTTTAATTGTTTGTTTGTAACATATGCTGTGACAGCAAATTTTTTTTTCCTTGATCAGTGTGCAACATATCGCTATTCATTTGGAATTTTGTTCCTTAACATGAGGGTTAATCAAGACATTGCGTAGTTTTTATTATATCCGTATCTTATTGCAATATCGCATGTGGAAAAACAAAATTTATTAGCAAATGAGAAAAACAAGAATTATTGACTCCGTGAATTTGATATTTATTAATCGCAAATCTTATTATCAATGATTTATAGAGGGTAGAGCATATACTGGTTCTCATAACAAATTTTTAGTTTTCTGTGGTATCTTGAATTTTTCCACTCGTAATGAGGAAACTAAATACTCAACTATTATAAATGTAGGAAATTATCCTATATTACTTTCTCGTAGACGTAGTAGTATAAAGAAAGTATAGCAATTGTCGAAAACTTTAAACTCGAGAATTTGAAGAATCTCCACGTTTTAGACCTCTTTGAGTTCGAAAAACGCATTTTTGGACGTCTGTCAGTCTGTGACAAAGAAAAATTAAAACCACTTTGAGCTAGACGGTTGAAATTTGGTATTGGTCCTTTACATCAAATGTGTATATTTCTATAAATTTTGAGAAAAATTGTTTTAAATTGTTCAGAGAAAGTCCGCCTGTCTGACTGTTTGAATAGAAGTTAACCCGATAATTACAAAACGAAGGGAGCCAGATAGATAAAATTCGGTACACAGATTTAACATCTACAGTGTAGACATTTCTTCAAATTTTCTGCTTAATCCAACAAGCAATTGACCTTCTGTCGGACTGTATTTTTAGAAACATATAAACGCGATAATCCAAAAATCTAATGACTTAAATATATCAAATTTGGTATATAATTTTTTGACTCTATGTAAAATTTTTATTTCAATCGGTTGAGAAAAACGTATCTAAAACACAAATTTGATTTTTGGATATTATTAACCTATACCAGGGATTAATTCACCAAATAACGCTCCAATAATGATGCGATAAATTCAGTAAAAATGCAAAATTCATGCCAAAAGTTAATATTTTGTAACTATTGTACGCCAATGCCATGTTAGGAGTTAACAAATTTATTAGAGAGTAAGCCAGAAAGTTTTGGGAATACAACTCCTGCTGGTTTTTATATGCCAAATTCGTTCATTGATGTTATAATTCAATTTTAAAATCCCGTGCTATCTATAATTATGTTAAATGCTGTATGAACACTCAGTCGAAGCAAAATAATAATTTTTTCCCTATAGATAATACCAGGCAATTACAAATATACAGATAATATTCTAACTATATTAGATAAAGAAAAAGGGACTATTAATCCATTTTAGAGAAGCGACTCTTTTCTGTAGATTTTAAAACAGTGTTCCATGCCGCATTGTTCGAAATACAATTAAAAATTAAACAAAATTTGAGAATTGAAAATTATATTTATTACAAATTGGAACAAATATCTCATAACAATTTACGACAATGTTTTTATTGATGTTTTAGCAATTTGTGGCTATTGAATGAGATAAATGGAAAAAAATATTTCATAAAATTTTACGATAATGTTTTTATTCATATTTCCCAGTTTCCAAAAGAAACGAAAATAAGAAGAAAATACTGAATTTTAACAGAGCTACGAAATCGCCTCCACCCCCCCCCCCCCCTTTTTCTTCCTTTCTTTCTTTCTTTCTTTCTCTACTCTCCTTCCGCAAAAGGAAGAATTTTCAGGTAATACGATAGGAGGGGGTGGGCGAGTACTTATAACGGGACTGATCGTGGATGCATGTGATGGACGACACTTAGCGGTTGCTAGGTAACGAGATGCGATCTAAAAGATTATATTCCAATTTGTATTCTTCTCCAGCACTCGGCGACTGCGAAAGAAGATGTTCTGCGCTTACCTCGTAGAGCGACATCCATTTTCGATATATAATTCTCGAGCGAGGGAATTGGAAAAATGTCCTTGTATGAAATGGGATGATTCTAGGAGTTCGTGCTTCGGTTGAAGTTAATGGACCATTTTTCATTTCATGTAAATTGAGACACTTTTCCGTTCAAGTGGAATTTTCAATTTGAGCCTCTTTTTAATATTTAATTTTCTAGTGGAGAAATGTATTTCTGATACTTAGCGCATATAAGAAATTTTATGTCTCATTTAGGAACAACGAATATAGACTGAAATGATACATTAGTTAGAAAGTTTTGAATTCTAGATTCCTTCGTGATGGAATTTCAAAGACATTGAAAACGTGTTCGAAAACATTTTGCATTTATTCTATTTATTTCATTAAATTAACAACTGATAAGGAAATCTTATATAAGGAGTAGTATCTACTGTATTCTAAGAGGTTTTGTTTATTATCATATAAAAATTTGAGTAAGATGTGAAATAAAATTGCTTATTTATTAAATCATTTGATACAATAAATAAATTTTCAAACAAATGCTGAAAAAAAAATACAAAACTGCTGATGTTTTTCATATTTTAAAAGAATGAGTGAAGGTCAAAAGATTTAATTTAGTTTAAAACCTTTTATTGTATTTTGGAATACATAAAAATTGCTATTTTTGGCAAAAAAATCTTTTTTTATATTAACATTCTTCAAATGAACATTTTTTTTGATAAAATAAAATAGTAATAAAAAAGTAGTATAAACGTTTTTAAATCTTAATTTAAAACTAAAAGATAATCTTTTACATGATCAATTTATTTTAAAAATAGTTCTTCTGATATTTGTTGCAAGCATTTGAAATTTTAACTATTATCTTTTCTTTTTTTTTTTTGCTGTTTATATTTACTAGAAATTTTGTATATACTAGACTCTATTTGATTTTTCATACAAATGGGGACATATTTCTTCATTATTATCTTCATGCAAAATTTTAGATGGGACTAAAAAGAAAATGCCTTCTTAAATTCGATGATAATCCGACTGTTTATTTCTCCATTATTTTGGTTAGGTGACGACAGGATGATGTCAATATAATGATGCTGTAGATAAGATATAACAGTAATATTTCAATAATATTTTCTGTACATCCTATACAGTGAAACACTTTTATAGTAATCCTTTGCACTCGGATATCTTCTTTCATGCATCATTTTGACGTTTTATTTATTTATTTTCTTAGTGCTAAAAATACCTACAGAGTGGTAAGAAGATGCAGATTAATTTTTCGCAGAAATACAGCTTAAAGCAATTATATATATATATATATACTTTTAGAAGTAATAAACTAATCCTTGCATTAGGCGAATAATTATGCGTTGAATTACTTTTCCGAGTACAAAGGATTAAATTACCTGAAGCGCCAGGTTAAATATGCCAGAAGCTATTTTAAATGCATACTGTCACTTGCGAGTTATGACATAATTTCCTGTTTATTATGTTTGCTTTCTATAAGTGACGGCGATATAAAATTCACGACAATGAACATCAATGATTGGTGTATGTTGTAAGAATGAGCATCAATTTATTTTCATTGATATCATTCAACATCAATGAAACTAAATAATATAGGAATTCATTAGTTCTTTTAAGGTTTTTTTTCAAGGAGATAGCAACGACTTAGTAAAGGTAAATGGTACTCGGGGCTTATTTATCTCTCCATATACATTTTCTAGTCTTCTCAATCAAGTTCTGACTTTTAAAACGCAAATAAAAACAAAAATATTATCTTTAAATCTTTTTACAGAAGATTATTAGTATAAGAGATCTCTACATCCCTACTTCTCTCAGCCACATCGCTAGAATTAATCTAGTTTTAACCCTTTGCATTCGGAAGAGTAATTCAGTGTACAATTATTCGCCTAATGCAAGGACTTGTTTATTGCTCTGAAAAAATAAATATGCATAATTGTTTTAAGCTGAATTTCTCCCAAAAATTATTCTACCTCTTCTTCTTACTCTTCTATAGGTATTTTTAACAAACAAACAAAATAAATAAATAAACTTTGATATAATGCATGCACCGTCTTGAATGTCGTCTGAGAGGAGATATCCGAATTCAATGGGTTAAATTTCAAAGTAAATATACCCTATAGTAATAAAATAATAAGCTTTGTTCAAAGCTTACCAGACATATACATTTATGAGTTACCTAAAATAAATGTCTATGAGGTAATCTGAAAAGTCCTTGCCTCGTCCTTAGAAAGCAACTCTAATCGCGTGGTTTTACTCAAAATATTAAATTTGATAATTTCCGAACAGGATGTGTTATCTAATTAAATAGCTAAAAAAAGGAATCAAAAGTCCGAAGGTTAATATTAAAAATTTTAATTACGATCTAATTGCCACGATTCGTATTTTAATATATTTGTGTTACTTTAATTTAAATTAATTTACAAATAAACATTGAAATAAAATAAGAAAATTAAAATGGATTTTTTTTAAATTAAAAAAAAATTGTTTTGAATGAAAAAAAAAAAACTTTCTTAGTAATTTTATATAACTTCTGAAACTTTGAACTCCGATTACAAATATGTAAATCGGAAAAATGTTTCTGTGAATTCCAAGCAGTTTGTGAAATATCCATCCCATGGAAGTTACTCGAATCTTTAAAAATGTAAGAACGCGTAAATGAAAGTTTAGTTTTTTTTCTTTTTTTTTCTGAATTTCTCAAGATTAGGGGAAGTTCTCATTTCCATTTTTCTGAGTTCTCTCTTAACGTAATTCCCGATTCTTCTTCCTCTTTGAACATTCATTCACTTTTTTCATTGGGAAGAATGAATTCATATTCATTTCCTTTCTTTCTCATTTCCCTTCTACTGGATGGTAACTTTCACCACAGTTTCATTTCCTTTCGTTCATAACTTGGTAGAAAGTACACCGTTTAGTTTTATGTTCTTTTACTTTCTCTTTCTGTATTTATTTAAGTAGATTAGGTAAGAAAAGTTTGAGTTCATTTCCATTCTACAAATTAGATGAGAAACTAATTTCAGAAACTTTTACTGGTATCTTTAATATGTTATTTAGTGAAGGAATCGGATAGTTTAAAAAATTCTTCCCTGTGCCAAAAGAATGATTCCATTGTCCCCAGGTCAACGATAAAGAAAATGTCACCATCTCTTCCTCTTTCTATCATTTCCTTGAAGATGAAAGAGGCTGTCAGAAAATGTAAATACGTATATATAATCGTCCACCACCATCTGTATCACTGGGCGGAGTTTAAGAGTATCCCCACTCTTTCCATCTGCGGCATTAGTGGATTTGTAAATTTCTTTTATTTTGGCGATAAGCAACTCAGAGAGGATTTTTTTCTGTAAAGCGATCGATCTATCGGTATACGAATAACCTAAGCATGGATATATAATGTTTATATTGGTTCACTGTATTCTTCCTTTAATTACTAAATTAAAAGTTACTTTTAATGATTTCTTTCATTTTTTTAAATTTTGTTCTATTTATTGCATTGCTTTGTTTGTTTGTTTTTTGTTAGTGAAGTATTATTTGCATCCATTCGGTATTAGTAATTAGTTTTGATTCTAGTTTTCATGAATTTTATTAGTAAAGTAAATCGCAATGCAAAGAAACAAAAATTATATATATTTATATCTAAATCATACTGAAAATAATATTTAACTTTAAAAATTCTTACGCATTTTTATCTGTGTGTATAGGATTTTCAACCACAATTTTCATTAATTAATCTATCATACTCGGGTCTGAGATGTTGTAAATAGAGGAACAGCCCATCTGGAGGGGCACATCTTCTAGAAGGTTAGAATTTAGTACAAAAATTAAAGTACATTACAAACTAGACCGAAACGTTTGCAGCAGGATAAAGCTTTAAATGTCTACATTATTCTTAAAAATTTAATATTAACTACAGAACTATTATCAACTTGTTAGAATTTAAACAAAAAAAGATTTGAATTTATAGCCCGCATTACTATAGCATAATAATCTTATTATCTTGATTTGTCTTTGTTTTATTTTAAAAATTAATTTCATTTATATAGTAGCAATGATATGGACAAAAAAAAATGCATTAAATATCGTGCGTGTGTAAAAACGCAGCGACTAAAACAATGAGAGATACTGATATAAAAAGCATTTTTGAGAGTTTATTAAAATTAAAGAAAAAGAACTACAGTATTAGTACAGTACAGAAAAAGAAGTACAGAATTGGTTCACTGAAAATGTAATTAAAATTTTTTAAATGATGCACTTTCTTTTACTCGAAATATGCTTTGAAGTTATCGAATTTAATTATTAATTATCAAATACTTTTTAAATAAAAATCTAATTTAAAGTTCAAGTTAATTTTCTTCAAGGGCATCCCTGCCTGAGAAATAACTACATGCCAAAGTTGGTTGTTCTAGGTTTGCTGTTCACCCTAAGCTATTTTGAAAGAATTTTGAAGCCAATAAATTGATAATTTTGAAACACTTTTTCAAAGTGAAGCTTATTTGAGCGTTTTAGACATTTTACTGACGATACCATTAGGTTTTAAATGTGTATGCGTAAATATTTTGACACAAATCTCTTATTATTATACTGTGTGCAATTCCAACTAAAATATTAATTGCATTAATTGATGCACAAGCATATATGGTTACTATTTCAAAGAATTACATTTTTTATTCATTGAATAGTTTCAAATACGAACTAACTGACCTTTGATTGCAGCAAATTGATTAAAAATTAATAAAAATAATTTTTGAACAGATAATGTCTATTAATACATTAAAGGCAAACATTTTTCTCCGAACTTTGGACGGTAGCCGAGCAATTTTTCAGTTCACAAAAATAGTGACTTTCGGGACATCAAAATATGTTCAAAAAAGAAAGAAAGAAAGGGAAAATAAGCCAAAGAAAGAAAAAGAAGGCAAACTAGATAAGAACCCTGTTTAATACAATAATTACAGACCCAAAAACCTGAATGCACGGCTAATAATAGTAGATGATAACAAGATGCTTTTAAAGAGGGTGAACAAAAAAGCACAAATTATTCCGTGATCTTCAGAAAGTATTAAGTAGTTCCCCATTACATTTGATAACAGAATTTTAAACTAAACATTCCGGTGATCATATCAATCTTATTATGAACATAATTAATGCTATAATAAAAGTTTTCAGGCGAATTAACCACCTTCTCTTAAACACCTGTTTCGATCGTTATAATAATTTGCAATTCTTTCGTCGCATAATCATTTAACTATCAAGAAAAACCATTAATTGCATCGCATCCGCGATCCACACAAAAGAGGGACAAATCCACACAAAAGAGGGATTCTTTCCGGTTTATCGTCCCGGACCATGGTGGGCCGTCAGGATCGCTTATAATTCCTTTCCATTGTCCCAGAAGAGATGAATGGCGACGAAATGAGAATCCGATGAAAGAGGGGGCCTTATCTGGCCTGCCACGCTGCGATCGAATGGGATTTCCCTCTCGGTAAAAGCGATTATTCACGATTAGCTTCTGCAGCTCGGTTCCGGACGGCAATTAGCCATCTTTCAGAAGACGAATTTCAAAAGCTTATAGTTAGGATGTACCATTAGTCACAGATATACGAACTTCGGATTCTTCAGTGGAGGGATCATCATACCTTTTAGGTGAAAGAGCCAAAACTATTTCGCATAAGAGTTTTAACTCTTTCATTACTGATTCGGCCCAACCGGCCAGACAAATTCCATTCTGGTAGCCAGTTTCTATTTCAAATGAGGAGTGCAGGATGAAAAACGATGAACAGTATCACTAAGCATGTTCTCTTTTTACATCCTGCACCTTTCGTTTGAAATAGAAACCGGCCTTCCAGGATAAAATTTGCAAGGTCGGTTGGGACGGTGCAGTAATGAAAGGGTTAAAATCATTCGATTGATTTTCTTTTTGCCACAGAATACACCGAACTTGAAATCTCGGAATTCTCTGTCAGTTGAATAGATATACGTTGAAAGATTTATCATGAAAAAAAAACAATGTTTAAGTGCACGCAAAGTAACAACACAACAATTATTCTCAAGACAATACAACTATGAAACAAGAGCTAGTGAAGCATACTCTATAATCAAGGTGTTATCCCAGAGAACAAGTTGCATAGTAACGAAATATTAGCCTTTAACGTAAATTTAGCATTTTATTGAAGCTATGGTCTCTTCCTTGGCGAGTTATTAATACCTTGCATATGTAATAATATCGGAAAATTGAATTTATGTTTCTGACGCATTTTTCCCAACCGACTGAAATAAAAATTTGATACAAAACTACACTTGTAGTCACAAAATCATGTATCAAATTTGATATATTTCAAAAATTGCAATTTTGAGTTATCGCGTTTACATGGTTCCGAAAGTATAGATCGACAAACAGACAACTCCTTGTTGGATTTTGCTGAAAATTTGATAGGTGTCTAGACTATGGATGCTAATTCCGTGCATCAAACTTTATCTATCTAGCTCTCTGCGTTTTAATAAATATTGTGTTAAATTATATTCGAACAACTGGACAGACAGACAGACTCTGAGCGGATTTTGCTCACAATTTGATATAAATTTACAAATTTGGTATAAAGACCGTGTGCGAAATTTCATCCGTCGAGATCAAGGAGTTTTTTAGTACCTTTGTCATAGACAGACAGACTGACAGACGTCCAAAAATGCGTTTTTCGAACTCAGGGAAGTCTAAAACGGGGAGATTCTTCAAAATGTCGAATTTGAATTTTTCGACAATGACTACACTTTCTCTACACTTCGTATTCGAGAAAGATAAAAAAAATGTTTAATGAGGAATATGAGCTTGTGAATATTACTTGGAGAGGAGCTTGATTGAAGAAGTCGAAGAGACAAACAATTATTCAAAGTTTGGATCTGTTGAAATCTTGTCTTCGTTAACATGCAAAAACAGCACAAAATTTCGGTTTTAATTACACACACATACATTACTGTTTGACACTGGATTCTGAGACGACCACATTTCGACACTTTCATCTCATTAAGAGGTGAGACGCGGAACGATGAGCGCATTTTCGGCATTCACGTTTGACCTTGGACTTCATTGTTAAATGTAAACATCTCCTTGCATCTTTCCTCTCATCCCTATTTTGACGAATTAAACCCATCCTAACGCATGCGCAAAAGCGTGGAGGGTTTTACAATCCGTTATCAAACAATATACTGTTCGAATGACGTTTTTAAAATGGTATACAGTGGAACCTGATTTAAAGAGCATAATTCGTTATCGAATCTGATTCGTAATTCGAAACATTCGTTAACCGAGACAATTTTTTTTTCCATAGGAGTCCACATGAAACATCGCAATGCGTTTCATTCCAAAAAGAAATAATCAAACAAATTGTTTATTTATTATTTGCAGTATATGTTTTTTTTTATTTATAAGAAAGTTGTTTGAATTCATTTGTCTTTAGGTATGCTTTAAAATTTGGTGGAAATAAGACTCAGCATTATCTTTAAATGAAGTTTTAGCAGGCACATCCACGGTCTTATTAGATATCCTTCTTAATGTACGACTTAATAATCTCTCTTATTTCGCTGGAATTTTGTTGTTCTGTTGAAACTGTTATATCATCCTCTTCTAAACAAATCTCCTACGCAACTTTTTGTTATGACACAGAATGCATCTCTATAAGTCCTTCGATAATTCTGAACTATGTTCTTCCACTATTTTATTAGTGTATTTGCTATGCATTTCTAGCCTCAAAATCTTGTCGATTAAAGCGTTTCGGAGCGGATGGTTAATGTATTGTTCTCGTGATTTGACAACGGTTCAACATTTCAAGCTTCATTCCAACTAATCCTTGATTTTTTCCAAATTCGATATAAATATATCTAAACCAAATTCTACTTTTTAATTTCCTCAGTATTTGAAGTAGCGTGCTAGCTTCATGGTAACGCTTGGACCTCGGAAACGAAATTTCGTTGGCACGAATGAGTTGGGTTAGTACACATTAAATCCGTTGAGGATCAACCTCCTGCTTTTAAAGAAGGTGATACCTGCTCAGAGGTCGTCCTCATCATCTGGCTACGATTAAAAATTATTACATCAGTCCCAGAGTAACCCTGGTATCACTCCACAATGAAGCGTAAGAATACTAATGTGGTACCCGTGCATCATACGTACATGATTGAGCTAAAAATTAACCATTCATAAAATTAATGTTGAATAAGTACAACGCAGTTCCAAAATAATGAAATACTACATCAAGTAAAAGGGTATAGAAAGCAATAATTTAAGATGTTAAAATCCATTTTGGTGGAATTTTGTGTTGATTTCTGACTAAACTTGGAAAGTTTATTTTTGCTGTTGTTGGCATTAATTTGGTTATTTTCGTTATTGAGTGTGATTAACCTTTTTCTCGTGTAAATATTTATTGAATAAGGACAAAAATCTCAGTCTTTATTTACTAAAGCATCAAACTTTATCCGCAGAGTGTAAATGTGTCTTAATCTTCAATAAAATCCTAAGTAGCTATAATTAAAGTTGTTTACTATTCTGTGAATAATGAGCTCTTCACGTTGAAAAGTTGCGTTTTACTTTTAAAAATCATTAGAATTAAAGACAAGGATTTTAAAATACACATTATAAGGCATAACCGGAAAATTGCTGGGTACATAACCTTTTACTTTCACAACGACCAATGTTAATCTTCTTTTAATGAAAAACGTAAGAATTTTCTACTTTAACAAATGAAACCATTTCAGAAAGGTTTCGAATCCTCCTGAAATGAGTTGCATTAAGAATGCCATTCTTTTAATGAATATTGCTCGTTTTGATAATGGCTGCAGTAATATTTGATGCTATCTTCTTATAATAATGATGGAAGACATTCTTAATTAAAATATTTCCATGTTCGTTTGGAAATAAAGAATGAGTCTTGATTCCAGTTCTTTTAAGAATAACGATGGTAATTTCCACGACAGTTAGAAATCGATAGAAAAATGGAGTTATCTTTTGTTTATTACTAACTTTCAACATAAGTATTTTACTTGCAGAAATTAAGTAAATCTATAAAAATAAAGTAGTAAATATAAGAAAAACCTTAATTCATTTTATATGAAAAAATTATTTATCAGAACCATAATAGCTGTAAATCATAATAACAAAAACAAAATAGTGAATATTAACAAACGATTATATTACATTCGCTGTTTAATTCTTTGTAGCAAAGGTTTCCAGTTAGCGCAGAACATCTCTGATAGTTAAAATAAGATTTTGGAACATGATTCTTCTAAAACTGCATTCACTTTCATTTATATTACAAATGATACATTTATATCGTTATCTGTTTGCGAATTTTTATTTCGTTTGAAACTTTTTGTACTTCTGACTTATCTTTCATGTATGAGTGTAATATTAAGGTGACATGAGATATATTTTATACATAAATAGGGATCTTCTTTACAAATGCATTGCTCTTTTTTAAATTTTTAAGTTCCGCTTTATTTTGGAATTGTCAAAATATTTTTCTACCTCTCCATGAGTCATAAAGACGAAGAGAATAGAAATTGAGATAAATAAGAACATGTTCTTATTTAGAATATTTAAAAGAATATTTTCGATATTCCGAAACATAGTTAGCCGTCAAAAGCGTGTCTGATTATTCATTGACGTCACTTCCTGCTAAATCTTTTAAGCATAGCACTAAATTGTAGCACAATAAATCTGAAATTATATGAAATTAAAATTTAATGGTAATAAAATGTAAAAATGTTCTATTACTTATAGTTATTTCACTCAAAATGTTATCAAAAATATTTCACAAACAAATCTTAAATGTTTTAACATGCACAAAAGAATACTAATTATCTCTGTATTTAATGTTATAATAATCTCGTAAGAACAGCAATATACAGTTCCTTGAATCGGAATTATAAGTGTAGTTTCTACTATAAATTTTCTAATGTTTTTTTTTCAAGCTCTGATAATACATGAAAAAAAGTCAAGTATATAGAACAAAACGAAATTTATTTTACCAAGGGTTATAAACAAATTATTTTTTAACATGATCGTTGTGAAACGGATCAGGTTATTCGAATTCTTATCTTCAAAAAATCTTGCCACGAATGATGTGGGGTGGGTTTGAACGTTACTTTGAAGCTTCTAATTAATCCGAAATGTCTTTAAATTTTCTATTAAGAAGAAGAAATATATATATATATATATATATGCACCAGGAATTCTAAACTTTCACCCTCTAAAATTGCAACTTTGGCATGCTGGTCAGCCATCTTGTTAAATGGGATTAAAGCATCTTCAGTTTCATTAGAACGACTTGATCATCTTATTTAATAAAATATTTTGGTTCGACAATGTTACACCTTTGCCCCCTTCATAGAGAATATTCCACCCTATTTTGCGATGAAAATCTCCCGACCTTAAACCGAGTGGTTTTCGTCTCTTTCCTGAATTGTAGAATTAGAGAGGATTCAAAAATATAATCCCAAGCTAATAAGAAGTTCAAAGAAGCGTTAAGTCCCATCTCACATTACTGGCAGAAACGTTTTTCGAAAACGGAAACCTAGCGATAAATATGACAAATTCCTCAATTTTCAAGAAAATTTTGTCTAAAAGTAACCTTGTTTGTAATATATATCTTTTGGCGATAAATTCATTTTATTCTCTACTCATTCTTTTTTTTTCATGGTACATCAGAGCTCGGGAGAAAAACATCGCGCTTATTTTTGTGCCGATTTATGTTGTCTTCTGTTCCTTTCGCGAATTAATCCCATAATTCACCTATCTACAGTTGTTTTACCATACAGTTCCATAGATAACTAGAAGTTCACTATACTTCTCACCCTGCACAGATGTTAGACTACAACTATACAATCTATTTTGATATATCCAAGTTAATTGATCTCTGAATGAAATAATCGGCTCAGAAGCGAAACTTAATAATTAATTTATATTTACTGAATTTGGAAAAAATAAAAACAGGAATTCTAGTTATATTTATCTCATAATAAGATTGTAGACATAGTTGAAAAGGATTACAGTCATTCCCAAAAGTAAAATTAATTGTTAATTAAAAGTAAAATCGGTAAATAAATTACTAATTAGTTGTATTATAATCTTCAAATGGTTTTTGTATCAATTAGAGAGATAAAAGATTAGATTGATATTTTTAAATGAAATATTAGATGCTTTCAGTTCATAAGCTTTTGGAACGCGAAGTTGTATTCACTACCTTTGAGCGACAAATCATCGTTAAAGCTTCTGCATTAGTAATTGGAGTTTTTAACAGTTTCAAAACAAGAATAACTGCAATTAAGAAGCAGTGTACAATAATTTAAATAATTAATATTTCTAGATATTAAAGGGGTAAGCGTTATTTACCCGGAATAGCTGATCAAGCTGAGAAAATGGAAGTTATTTAGTAAGACTACAAAACGCATGAAGAAAAAAAACCTTTAATACATACGTATACAGCAATATCTATTATTGCATCGACGAAAAGCAAATAGTATAAACAATGACTTCCTACGAGTTAAGTGCAAAAGATCATTAGGCGTGTATCAGTTTGTGAGTATCGCCTACATCCAACCATAAATGTCTTGGGTTCGATGATTAAGAGAAGGATATCGTGGGTTCATCATAACTAAAGAATATATAATTTAATTTATATACATATATTCATTTGATAAAATTCTATTCTTTAAAATTATTAATCAAATTCTTATTCTAATTTACATTATTTTTTATGCTTCTTCACAATTTTCCATTTTATGAAAATTCGTGCAATTATTGCCTTTATAATTATTATTACTTTTTAACTTTAACTTTAATTTAACTACTTTTATTATTATCCCTAATATTTGTATGTTCGCATTTATAGAGGAGAAAATTCTTGAGTCAGATGCAGAGTAAATTTTCTCTGCCTTTTATTTTTAATTAAGTCCTAAAAAGAAATGGAAAAATACAGGTGATTATTTAAAAAAAAAGCCATCCCGATATATGAGACAGTGACTATCACACTATTCTCAGAAACCGAATAATATTTTATTTCAAGGTATTTTGAGGCATGCACTTACGAATTACATGAAAAACAATTGTTAAGCTCTAACAGTTACGGTTACAATGACAAAATTTTCAATTGGCAACAGCAACTTTTTTTAATGGCATGTGTTCACATAGCAAAAATAATAAATAGCATTGGAATGATATCTGTAGCTCGAAAATCATCAGCGCTAGACAAACTTAGGAGAAAAGAGAAAACAACTATGGTATACTTAACAGAGACGTAAAATTCAACAGATTCCTTCCGGCATGGCACGTGCTTTGGTTCTAGACATCATCTGCCGCATGCAAAGTGTCATCGTGGTTGAAGTAGGCAAAGAAGAAAATTTGTGAAATGCAATGAAATGATTTTTTTCTGTTGTTTCTCTGCTGCTATTGGTTATTTTCTTTCTTCTTTCTTTGTCTAGCGGCGGTGATTTCTGTACTACATGTACCGTCCCAACGCTATTTATTATGCTTTGCTATGGAGAATATATTCCAATTAAAAATAAGTTAGTGTTACCGCTTGTAAATTTGGAAATTTTGTCATTGCAACCGTAACTGTTATTAAACTGTTTCTTTGTATGCGATTCTTGAGCGCGTACTTCAAAATACTTTGAACCAAAATTTCATTCATATCTTGCAAACGGTAAGATAGTTACATTCTCACATATTAGAGTAGCTTTTTTTATAATCATAATAATATAAAAAGTATACTTAACTTTATAATATATTATTATATTAAATTGCTATTGCTTACTCATATAAAAATTAAAATAATCAAAGGTAAAAAAAATAATCATATATGTCTAATAGACTATATAAAATGTACAGTTTAGTGTAAATGTATCAGGTATTCAGTGATTATAACAGCCCGCGTACGGAAGTATGAGATGGCTTGCTATTCAATAAATACTAACTTCACATACGAGGTGTTCTTTTCTTATATCTAAACCAATTCTGTCCCTTCCTTTAATCCATCTCCAACAATTACTCTTTCTCTACCTTTGAGGTAGTATCCGATTAATGAAAGGAATATGAAAGGTTAAAGTGCTCTTCCCAAAGAACATCTGAGAAAGGCTGGGCCCTTATTGCAGATAGCGGTAATAACAGGAAAAAAAGCCCCGGCCACTTTTGGGGCGCACAGCTGGCAAATGGAGGTATAAAATAACAATCGTACCTAAAACCATTATGTTTTTCCCTCGGAAAAACGCTACGAAACTGCTTTTATCTTTGATCTAGAGGTGTCTGGATTCTCTCGTAGAAATTGCGTTAGATAACGGGAGAATTTTTCTGGTTGAGCGAGTAAAGCATGTTATTTTCAAAAGTGGAGTGCAGATTTATTTCACAGAAACTGGATAAGATGGAGAAAATTTAATACTATTGGGTAATCTCGAACTGAACATCTGTGCTTCGTTTAAGATTATTTCGAATAAGACTTCCGTAATTTGTTGTTGTTTGAAGCAGTTTCAAATAATATATAGCATTTTTTTTTCACTCTTTTCATACTTTCTTAAAGTATTAAATGCTACAAAATTTTACATTCGTGTATTTTTAAGAAAATTGCAGGAAACTCAATGTGTTCATTTTATTATTGTAAATTAACTGAAGGTTAACTATTGAATTCAATTATTTATTGAGTTAATATAGGGCCGCGGTGGCCTGATTGTAAGATCTCGGCTTCGGAACCGGAGAGTTTTAGGCTCGAAACCCGATTCCACTGCAGAATCATCGTGGAAGCGAGTCTGGTGTACGTTAGATCCGCAGCAGCCAAACGTCCTCTCGCTGATGTGATGTGGAAGGCTGGAGAGAGGGGTGCCAGCTGAAATGTCGTACTCGTCATTTGATGGCGACTCAAAATTACGAGATCAGCCCCAAAATAGCCCCAGTGTTGTTTTGAAACTACACTTTAGTATAACTGAACCGTGCTAATATTAATTACTAATAGTAATTGGGAAGAATTTCAAAAAATATGTTATGATACGATTCCGCCGAAGTGAGATCACGTAAATTGATAAAATAAAAAAAATTCCATTATGTAATTCTGCCCTCAGTAAGAAGTAAAAAGAAATTAGAAGTAGAATAAAAAAATTAGCCGATGTTTTCATCCTAGACACGGAAATTTTGTTATAACTAAGCAGCAAGCTTTAAATAGTAAGAAAAATATATATTTATTTTTTTTAAAAATGGGAAAATGTTTGTTATTTTTTTTCCTTTGTTACTAATTTAATAAAGTAAATAGCAAAAGTTAAGACTTTATAAAATAGAGCACAGTTAACTTTTCACCTCTCATTTATTAAGGTAGAAAAAAATGATAAAAAAATTGAAGATCGCAGTCAAAATTCTAAATATGTGAGAATCAGAAATAATATGAAATTTTAATCTGTTTTCACAATACAGGAGAATGAAAGAATTTGGACTTTAGGTATCAAAATCTCAATTTTTTCCCCAAAAAATAGTCAACTATGTTGCAATATGTAACTGTAGTTTATGAACTAATTTTTTAGTGTAAGAACTATGAGAGCTATATAGTTACAGTTAGAAAATC
>JAPMOR010052242.1:285724-318625 GCA_026543865.1 Argiope aurantia | reverse complement strand
TCGATATCATAGATTAAATATTTTAACAAAAGACCAATAGCCCTTAAATGATTTTTAGTGTTTAACAAAATCATTTCTATCGAATAATAGAGAAAGTACTTGAGGATGTTTTTTTTCATTTAAATACAATTTGTAGAACACGAAATTTTTATGAATATCATTTCAATCTTCTATTGAATTATGACATTTATGCATGACAAATTTAATTTGAGAATTTCAAAATATAATAATTCAATGCATGTAAAGCGTATAGTTAAATCAGTTAAGTAATTAAAGAAGATAAAATAATACTTTATATTCCCAGAGAGGAAAATTTCTACGCTACAATCTATTATACTATTTTTTTAAATAGTTCAAAAATTTTGTTCTGTGATTTTTTTCCTTTTGCTGACTAAAAGTTTCTCAGATTGGACTTAAAATAGATGGTTAACCCATAGAATACTATTTTTTTTAAATTTCCTCAGATTGGACTTAATACAGTTGGTTAACCCATAGAATACTATTTTTTTTTAATTTCCGCAGATTGGACTTAATACAGATGGTTAACCTTTAGAATACTAAATCTCTTTAAATCTGAACCTTTATTCAGCAAGAATGTACTAGGAAGACTCCATTAAAGTTAGTCTTACTAGATTTATATTTTGTGAGGATAGAGGAAGAATTTAAAAGGGGGATATATGTATCTTACTGGTACTGCAAGCTGGGATTATTAGATCCCACTGGTATCAAAATGTATAAAAGAAAAAAAAATATTACAAATATCTATCTTTTTCAGAATTGTTTATACAGAATTTCAATTAATGACTTTCATATATGGTAAGGTATGCACAATCTAATGGAATTTGGCACACGAGACATAGAGTTTTGGCCCTTTTCTCTGTAGTTTCTACAGAATTCTGAACCAGTCGGACAAATATTCAATGAGTTTTAGAATCAGTAAATCCCATTGATGTGCATATTTTCTATTTCGTGAGAAGTATGTATCCTGTTGGTAGTCTAAGTGTTAAATTTAACTGTTTGATTCATCGGAATTTTTGTCTCGGGCTAGAAAAAAAAAAGCTCAAAATTGTTTTAAAAGATTATTAATAATTAATATTTATGCACGACATCATATATTTGTGACAATGGTAACAAATGCAACCATGACTTTAACCGTTTTTCATGATGTCGATTTAATTGTTTACTTTGTAGGACCTATCTATGTATCGGGAAGGTCATAAATACTGATTTTGTTGCACTTTTGCCAAACATCTGAAACCCTATCTCGTAAATTGCAAATTCTTTCTTGATGTCGTAGAAAAACATTTTCGTTCCCTCAGCTTTTACAATTCACGGAGCGTATTTCTGTCATAAATCAGAGCAGATTGTTTTCCCTTTCTCGTCTCCATCCCTCCGGAATCCGCCCATCCGAACTCTCTCGTGACAGATCCGCGAAATATTTACAATTCCTCGCCGCTTTATTGCGAGAAACCGAAACCACTCCGCTTGGACCAACCGGATATTAAACGGTGCGTGAAGCGCAAATATTTTCCGCACAGCTAAAAACCTCGCGAAGCGGATGGAGAGAAGCACTGGAGGAAAGAAAAAATTCATCTTTGCATTGCTTTTATTTCTAGAGTGTGTTTTGATATGCATTAAAGCGAAGGGTTTGTAGAAGTCTGGATTTGTATGCATTTCAGATGCAGGCATCTGTGAAAATTGCACTGACTTTTGTAGCGTGCAAGTCAGAAAATTTCGTTTTTGTGCGTATTTCGTATTCATCTCTCAAATGATGAGTTGATTTTGGATGTAAATATGACCAAATCTTTTTAAAAATGCTTTAATTGGGGTTAGTTAAGAATATGTTACTGCATTATATTTATTTCCTGCATTGCGACACAATTATAATGAATATTATTACAATCAGAGACGTACAGCTTCTCCAGGGAATTTCTTCATTTCTTTGTTCACTCTCTTTAGCCCAAAAGTGAATGCTGTTAACTGAAACCGCAATGAGTGGTAAGAACTACTGGGGGGTGGGGGTAAATGGGATGATTACTATGGGCAAAATTTCTACAAGGGAGATATATTTAGAGGGCTTCCAACTTTCTTTTTTCCTCGAACTTCTTTACAGATTAACTACTGCTTTAATTAAAGTGACATAAAATCTCTACATTATTTTATACGAAATATAACTTCAGTATGATTAAACATGCAAATCTAAAAATAAACATCAATGTAAGTCTCTTTTGGATACAATAACTTTTTTTCTCCTGGTATGCAGATAATAGATATAAATTCCATTTTCTTAAATTTAATGTCAAATTTCTAAAAAAATTAAATTGTAAAATGGAAAATAAATGAAGAAGAACACCATTTGAAATGTACTAGTTAGAGATTGTTATAAATAGAGTTTGACGAACTTAAACTAATAACTCTGCAAAAATGCATGCACTCAACAAATGAAATCATACGACGTTAAGAAACATTTCTTTATCTATTTTCAGCCATCATGAAGCCATAAAGGAATTTTTCTTACAAATTGTTGTTACTTACAAACTATTTTCAAAATAAAAACATATAAATAATAATTTTGTTTCCATATGTGGGCAAGAAATGACGGCTTTGTGAGATTTCAGAATAGCAAAGCTCCAGTTCCGAAACTCGATTCAGTAATGGATCCTCCATATATGTGATTGATTGCATAAATCATACTTCGAGTGTCCAATACTCTTCAGTATGCTGTAGATGGTGGTGGATAGAAATGAGGGTAAAAAGCTGATTCATATTTCGTCTTCCTTATCTGATCATGGTTCAACATTAATTTAGACTGATTCTGAACAGCCAATAATAATATAACTATCGCTGCGTTAACAAACAAAATTTTATTCTATTTATTTTCTTAAACAACCATTAACTGTCTGCCACCAAGTGATGGCATACCACCGCGTTCATATCTTGAATGAATCTTCCCGTTTTATTCGTCCCTCGGATATTTTCAGAAGAAAATTAAATTTCAGACTCAATCTACAATCTGGGGCTATACCTAACTAGATCTAATCCTTCAAAAATGTAATAAATCACATTTTTAAAACAATTCAAGCTTCTGTTCCAAGATGTTATTATACAGCTTAAAAATTGTTTCTTTTTTCATTTTCTCAAATTGCCATGTATAAATATTGTTTTAAATTCCGCCTCTCAGAGGCCTCAAAACTGTTAATAAAATATTTAAACCAACCTCCATTCTTTTGCAGTGTATAGTAAAATATTTCATTATTCCATATTAATACTCAAGAAAAGAAAAAGAACGTTTTCATAATTTTTATATCTTAAAAATGTTTATAGCAAAAGTTTGTTTTCTCAAATATATCTTCTAATTTTGCCCAGTTAAAACTCTACCTTGATTATTTGCAGCAAAAAGTGAAAAGTGGAAGCAGTTCCTGTTTTTTCTAACATTATACGCTTCTAACTATCATAAAACCATTTATTGATGATTGGAGCTTAATTTCTTTTGAGTGTCCTCTTATTATTTTTTATGGCTTTCATAAATCTAAACAGAATAAGCATCAAGTGTGATGTCGTCGTTAGGCTGCAAATTAACTTTCATGCTTTAATCAAGCAATAATCTCGATTTATATACTTTATACTCCATTTCTAATTAGTGGTAGTTTGCACCATAAAGCTGGAAATCTGATTTCTTTTTGTTTTCCCCATTACCCTTTTCTGAGCTTTACAACACAGATACTGAACATTCTCTAAAGTATCTTTGAATTTTAAAGTAACCAAAATAAATTCTAAACAAACTAGTGGGAAAGATCCGACTGAAATCTTCTCACTTACTTTCTAACAAATATTCTTGTGAATTATAATAGCATGCCATTGGCGAATAATATTTACAAAAAAAGCTTATTAGCTACTTTTTGGCGATTAATTACTGAGATGCAATTAATATTAGTACAAGGAAACCGAATGTGTATTTTGGATACCTTTTTGGATCCAAACCGATTGAAGCCAAAATTTGACATAGAACTCCAATTGTAATCACAAAATTACATACCAAATTCTATATATTTAAATCATTCCCTTTTTGTGTCATCTCTTTTACATATTTGTGAAAGTATTGATAGATAGATGATTAACCTAATGCCATGTTTGGTTCCAAATTTGATATATATATCTACATTTCAGATGTTAAATCGGTATACCAAATATTATCCATAAAGTTTTCTGCGTTTTGTATTTATCGTGTTAACTTATATCCGGACAGATACACTTCCTCTAAATGTATTTTGTTCAAAATCTGTCGAAAATCTGCAAATTTAATGCCGAAACCATATATCAAGTTCAAAATGTTTTTGAAATGTATTTACAGACAGGTATGAAATACGTTCATTCCAAAAATTTGTTTTTTGAACTCAGGGGATTTTAAAGCCGGGACTTCATCACAATCTGGTGTTTGAATATTTGTTGGCAATTACAATAAATTTTTTTTTGTATACCTCGTATACGAGAAAGTAAAAGGTTTTTTCATCTGTGATTTCTATTATATAATATTTGAACACAGACGAAATATTAAAAGATTAACATTGTGGAAAACTTAATTTGCAAGACAACATTATTGCAAAAATATTTCGAATATTAAAAGAGAAAGGAAGTGAAATTTACCGAAAAATGGCTAGCGTGTAATTTTGACACCAATAAGCATTTCCTATTAGTTTAAACCAGACACCATCAATTTACTAAATAAACTCATATCTGTTGAAAAGTGGCAGATTTTGTTGTTCTTGGATATCAGTAACTATAAATATAGTACATAAGCAATGATTTTGCTCCGTACAGACAGTCTACAAGATGCAATGTCAGAAACTTAAAAATTAATGTCGTTGTTTACCACTTCAGATTTTTTTACGTAGTTTAAAAGGCAAAAATCGGGTAGATATGTTTAAGGCATTCACAGATTTTACAATCATTTTAATAAGTTGATTCAAGTTTGAGTTTTTAGTTTAGTTACATTAACGTCTCATTGTAAAGCAACACTAGGACTATTTTGGGAAGGACCTCATAATTTTGAACCGCGGCCAGATGACGAGGACGACACCTGAGTTCGCACCCCCCCCCCTCTCCACACCACACCACATTAGCGGGAGGACATTTGGTTCTTCGGTGGAATCGGGTCTCTAACCTGAAACCCTACAGCTAACGAGCCGAGACCTTACCATCAGGCCACCGCGGTCCGGTTTAAAGTTTGAGAATAACTGTGTTAAATAATTTTGTATAATTATTCAGTATATTAATTCTTGAGTATTTATTTCAGTTTTGATGCTTTCGGGAAAATTTATTCTGCTCATTTCAGATTCCAGTGTAGTTCACGATGAAATTTCTATAGCAGCTAATAGAGAAGTTAATTAGTATATATTTGTCAAGGTAATATGGCATCTTAATGCTTTACTGCCTCTCAAAAATTGTGGCCTTTTCAAAAAGATGTGTACGGCATATATACCCGGGGTTGCAGTATTAAACGGCGACATAAAAAGAATCAAACTTTAGTGTAATTTTTCCAGAGATAAAGAGATAAAAGTGTTAAAAAAAAAACTTCCCTGGACGAGGTTTATCCTCACTAAATCATTTTTAACGGCAGAGGGCGGAAAAATCATTTTATTACGAATTTGCAATTTTACTTTCCGGAGCAGTAAGTTTTCAGAATATGGTTTTACAGGAATAGTAATGATTACTGAATGGAAGCCCCTTGGCTTTGGCAATAAATTGCTGACCATTTAGCGATTTGGTGACAAAATGAAAGATACAGAATATTCTATAACCTTGGTGATTGTTCGACTGGGACTCGATTTCTTGTATTTTTTTCTAGATTATTCTGTCTTGTTACGAGGGCTATAACAAACAGAGACGAACCAAGAGATCCTTACTACAGGATCAGTATGGATTTGGATTTCATACCGTTCACCCATTGGACAGATTTTTGAATTTTTTAAATAACAATTTTATGCCCCAAGAACTATTTATGTCTCTGTTAAGAGCTGATGTTATTCATTATGGGTTTAAAATAATAAATGGACTTTTCGTCGTTCATTGATCTACTGTTGAAGAATCATGCGATTTCCTTTTCTAAACCAAATAAAATATGATACACAAATTCTAATAATAATTAGAATATTTAGTTCCGAATTGTCATACCGAGCGAATTTAATTTCGCCGTTTTCAATTCCGCATGTCATGAATTTGTTCGGAGTTTTCCATGACTCGATCGATGGAATCCTCTTTATTTTCACTCCAAATTGCACCGGCAATATTAAAATAAATATCCCTCGAAAACGAAAATTCATCATTAAAAAAATACCCACTTCATCAAAATAAAATAAAGCTGACACTAAATAAAATCCAACTCAAGTAAGAAAAAAGCCGAAATAGCTTCTAGTGTACACAAAATACACAAGTCCCATTTAAATTTTTATGCCATTATTGCAGTACGTGGTCCCTCGAGTAGGGAACAGCCGTTCAATTTAATAGTCCCTAATGGGTAATTGGATTAATGGGCAATTCCGGTGCTCGGGCATTCTAAAGCGCAAGAAGACTCGAGTGGCTGCTCTGTAAATCCCGGATGTGTGCTCTTGCCGGATAATTAGCTTCCGGGTGACTCCGCCGGACCCTCGCGGACGTTCTTTTAAGTATACTGGTAGTGATAACTAAGGTTTATGATTTGTTCGCTATCTGCTTTGTTCAAGGTTACGATCTTTGTTTCTATGGTGTTTTTGGATTAGAAAATTATGTGCTGTACTTCATTTTCTCTTTATATACTCACATCACGTGATCTTAATAGCAACGGTTCAAAAAATAGATATTTTTAACTGGATCTGTGCTAATTTGGTAAAAATTAGCTAAAATTAATAGCATGATTTTATCTTTATAGGTACACATAGTTCCATTTCTCTTGAAAGCCACTAATAGAATGTTGTGATAATTAACATTTTAACAAATGCAATCGCGCATTCTTATTTTCTAATAAAAATAATTCAAAGAATTGAATATTAAACAGCCAAATTGAAGCTATTTCGTGAAATATCATAACATGAACATTGCTGTTCTATCAATTATTTTAGTAAAAAACAAAAAAAAATCCTTTTCAATAGCTTTCAAGTGACTAAGAAATTATTTAGGGAGCTTTGAAAATCTCTGTTTTGAGTATGGTGATTTAGTTTTATTCCTTTTAACTTTTGATTTTTAAATGACAAATTAAAAAATACATTATTTTTGCATTTTACTTTAGTAAAAATGTAATGCCTTCCTCATAGAACAGCATCGGAGCATCCACTAAGTTTATGTAATGAAAAGAGTGTAGGCTTTTGATTAATTTCGTATTTTAATGTACAATATATTAAAACCAATAATTACCATAAAAGTAGTCCACTTAATAAAATTATGTATGCTATTGTGATGCGCGAGGATAAAACCTGTGACCTTGTGGTTCGCAGTCAAGTAACATGACCATGATACAAAAGCAATTGCTCGGGTAGCGTAGTTGTTAACTGGCTTATATGCTATTCACTACACTATGAAAGGCAATACAGAATTTGTTGCTAGCAGGAATGTTCAATAACCAAAATAAATCAACTTTGAAACCTCTCAGAAAGCTGGAAAGTGTATTCCTTTGTTCTTAAAATATAAAATGATAAAAAGGGGGGGGGGTTGGAACTCCCTTCTTTTTACCACCAATTAAACACGATTTGGATTCAAAATTAGGAAAAAGAAATGAGAAAAAAGTCAATTAAGTTTATATAATCGCAGCATGATAATGTTTTAGATTTTATTCATTTGCCTTTATATTTTTTATAATACTGTTTTGAATATACATGTATATAATAATTTCATGAATATATATATTGTTTAGCAGATCAGGATATTGACGAAAGACAAAATATAAGTAAAAATATAACAACAAAAGTAAAAACGGAGAGTAAAGCGGAATAAATAAAGAAAAGTGGCTGCAACATATAAAAATAAAGGGAGAAAACATGCGAAACGAATACGCAAAAATCTTCAGTTCAAGTCTAGGAAACCGTCAGTTCAGAGACAGGATCTCGTTTCCTTGGTGAATATAGTAATAGTTTGAGGACGAGCTATCTCTCCTTTGATGACGTAATTGTGGAAACAAATTTTACATCTACAGTAAAAGAAGAAATAAAATTTAAAAAAGAATGTGAAATAGGAGGATTGATACATTAATTGCTTATTAAAAAATGAAACCTATATGAAATGCAAAAGTAATTATGTCATTTTTTTTTGTTAACTTATATATCGATTATTTTATCTTAATTTTCTAATTCAAAGTATCAAAAAAATCAAATGAAAGGATTCTATAATCAACTCAAATTCTATAGAAGATCAATATGAAAAAAACTGAAAAAGCAATGCAAAACTGGGATACAAAATAAATAATTTAAAAGAAAATTGCATAATAAGCAGAGATCTATGGATTTTACACAATAGACGAAGATACAGAAATCAAAAGTGGAAGCATTCTGATATACTGAAAAAAGAAATGAAGAAATGTATATTACAAAAAAAAATAAATATTACGAAGATATACTGTTTTACTACTTATTTCCACTTTTATCAAAAATTTACGATATATATTATATGACTTTTAAATTTGAATGGTTTTGAATTTTAAGGACCATGATCGTAGATGATATGCAGATATTTTCCCAAAGTCGCGTCATGAGAACCATTGCAGCAGTTATATTTTAACAAAAATAAATAATATATAGACAAAACTTCAGGCATTTCAACAAGTTTGGTGGTTAAAACCATATGCAGTTTCATCGAATTAAATAGTTAATTTTTCACTTTCCTGTATTTGTATGTACAAGAATGGACAGGCAGACGAACAGACATCCCTTAGACCAATTCTATTAAATGTTTGATACAGATCAAATCAACCACAGAAACTCCACATAGAGATAGACACAGGATCTCGTTTTCCTTGGTGAATATAGTAATAGTTTGAGGACGAGCTATCTCTCCTTTGATGACGTAATGCACTTTGGGAATGTGGGAGGGTTCGATTTTGGCCAGTGAACGCGGCTTGTGTTTCAAGTTGAATCCACTGCAGTCCACTCTCAATTTTCCTCTATGCTGTTGCTACAACAATTATTTTGATTACTTTGAATGCCAAGACGGAGTTAGAATAACTACTTTATATTACAGACTTTCAATTTTTATGAAAATGGCGTGTACTGAATATCTTCATTTACGCTATTTCTGTTTTATCTTATTCGCAAGCAGCCGTAAGTTTAAAAAATTAGTTGTGGGTTGTTGTTATTCCGTTTGTTTCCTCAGCCATATAGAGATTTGTCCGCATCCCGAGATGGTATATTTCGTCCTTTACAAAGTCTTGTTTTGTCACTGAAGGGTTTTCTGATGTAGAAATAAAAAGGTGCTGTGAAATCCTACTTTTTTTTTTTTTTTTTTTTCAGATTATAAGGGTTTGACAGCTGTTTTATTGAAAAAAGTCAATACAGGTGATCGTCATAACATAAAAAACTTTCAATGCTCTCTTTCGGTGTTTAAATATATTAGGGATTGCTGAGAATCATAATGAACTGAAGTCATTTAAAAAGATACTTTAGCAAAATTATAAGTTTAAAAAAAATATATGTATCCCATTAATAAAACTCGCATCTGCTTTTCCGTATTGAAACGTGATGAACATTATTGATATGAACAAAAAAATGATAAGGTTTTGACAGTATATAATAACAAGTGATGCAAGTGGACAAATTTCAGCAACGAAGCTTTGGTGTCAGTTTTTGGTCTCGATTATAGTGTGCTCGATATAATTCGTTTCAGATCAAGTGGTACTATATCAATATGATACAAAATAATAAGTCAATATAGCCTTGTTAATAGCCCTGGCTTTCCTTATTAGGAATATTTAAATCATATTATTATCTCTTTCATATTAACATATGTGGCCCTAAGGGCGCCCAAAATTTAAATTTTGTCAGGGAAGACGATTAAAATCAATAAATCATGTAGATTAAGTCAAAATACATTTAAGGAAATAAAAGGACATGATTTACAAGGGGATAAAACTATTTGGGACAATAACATTTCATTACAAATAAAAATTAAAATTATACTCGAGGCAACATTATGTTTACCGTTTACTTCTAAGACTTGTACTAACTGTTTATTGCAGCGGCCAAGGAAAACAGTTACGGTTATACATATACGAAAGAAAATGTTAATATTTCAATTGCTTTTTAATTTAAAAATTAATTAAAATTTTGGAAAAGTTTTTTTTAATAAACATATATTACATAAAAAGTAACTATGACAAATTTGTTATCTTCAGCTCAAACTATCTGTTCTATAGACAACTTTAAATGGTTTTTGTATCATATATGTCACATCAGGCAAATAACAAAGATGATCTAGTAAAAATAATAAAATTATATTACTTTTTCATCCAAAAATTTCCTTTATTTCATCAATCAAAAATAAAATTATTTACACACTATATATAAAAGCATTTATTTAGCTTTATATGGTATAAAAGATAGAAATGTATATTAATGCATTCTTCCGATGTGGCAAGCGTTCTGAAAAAAAAGAAAAAAGTAGAAAAAAAAACTATTTTCCTTGAATTTGTCCGAAAAAGCTTTTGAAAAAAAAATGACACAATGCTACGGTATTTGCATTCTTTTTTCTTTTTTTTTTTGTGAGAAAAAAGTAAATAAATCCATCGATGTGTCAGAATATTTTGAAAGGAAATGCCATTCGGTGCATCTTTTTTTCCTTATCAAATACATATTACTTACACTTTTGTGATATTTGTTGAACACTTGTGAAAGCATACAGACGACAAAAAGAATGAAAAGCTTTTAGAATTTTATTAAAATTTTCTTCCAATTCAGGAGAAATACTTTGAATAGGACAAAGCTTTTTCAGTGAATGCAAATGAAACAGTATCTTATTTCTTATTTTTTCGAAGCACGTGTTTGAAATTTGTAAACCAATTTTTTCACATTAATAAAAAGATTTATTCCTTTTGAATTTTTTTGGATGGTGATTTGAACGACAAATATTACCAGAAAAAAAAATGTTTAATGTTATGACGTTGAAGTGAGTTTAGGTTTGTTTCATTCTTTGCCACAAAATCTATCCAAAATAATTACTGCTAAAACATTCTTATCAATTTATAATAAAATCAACATAATTTAGATCATCAAAATATAGAATCTGGAAGAACTTCAAATTCCAAACACGTAGAAACCATTATCATTAGAAAAACAAACTATAATGATATAAGATATGACACAATACTAGAGGGTATTGCTTATGTTTAACCCTACAGAGCATCGTGTAGCCAAATGGTTACAAGTTTTTATTTCCATTTATAATTTTATTTTATTTCCGTTTATATTCCTACATATGATTGTTCCAATTGGCAACAATGAATGTTTGGAAATCCTTTTTAAATTTCTTTTTGACAAACAATTGTAGAAAAGACTGATATATGGCAATAGCAGTATTAAATTAAAATTGGAAAAATACCAAGATGGTTGTTGCATCAATAGTTCTGTCATTAAAATTACTATTGATTTTTTTTTTGCATTGTAAGAAATATATTGGTGAAAATTGACATTTATTTTTACTGTAAAATTGTTATAATGCGATTTATGGCATTGGGATATTGTTTAATTCGTAATGCAGCCATTTAATCCATTTTATTTTTTTAAAAGTTTTAAAAGAACAATTTAATAATTTTTGTAAAATAGTTTTCCTAAATTTTACACAGCTTTTCAAAAGACATTTATTTATTTATTTGTAAATATATATATATATAAAGTCATGCATTCTAGGGTTAAATTATTGTTTTACTTACGGTCTTAGTTATGTAGTGATTGATAAATAATTAGGGATAAATTATAGTTTTTCTTACGGTCTTAATTATGTCTTGATTGATAAATAAATCATTAAAGAAGAAAAGGAATTAATCATTAAAAAGAAATAAATAAGTTGGGAAATAAATCATTATCACTAGTATTAATTAATTTTTTGTAGATTTGATTAATTTAAATTTTATTAAGATAAACGACTCTAATTTATTTCGGCGTTAAATCGAATTATTTTCCTGATCTATGAATTTCACAATCTAAAATTTAAAATATCGTCTGTAGAAAGGATTTCCAAACTGTGAATCGCAAATTTATTTCATTTCAGTTGTGACAAGATTTTGAATGCATGTGCATCTTTCCATAAATTTCAAAAATGTGTTGTGGGCTTAAATTCATCATCAAAGCACACATTCGTAAAATTATATTTAAAAATAATTTTTTTTTCTTCGAGAAAGTTTTCTTTTGGAGTACAAAATCTCTTTCGCGTAGAATCGCGTGCTATACATCTCTGAAAAATTCAATGAACAGAAGATGAAATGGACCGTAATGTTTAAAAATATGAGATCCCTATTCTGTAGTTCTAATTTATTTTGATTAGTTTGAAGATAAATTAAAAATTATTTTTATTTTGGAATTTCTATCCTTAGTTGAATAAGCAACATTATTTAAAAATGCACATTAAACCTTTTATGAGTCTAGTTTCTGCTCTGCAGATAAAATGTAAATATTTATGGAAGAGGTAAGGTCTCAAGTTCTATCCTCGTCATTGAACCGCGTTTCAAAATTACGAGATGCGTTTCCAAATAGCCTTTGCGTAACTTCAAGCTTAAGATATCATCATAAATAATTAGATGGATTGTATGTCTGCAATATAATAAATAACGAAACAGACTGTCCTTCTTTATAGTCTGAAGTTCACAAATAAGAAGTGATTTATTCCAGCTTTTTGACGGATATTTATGGAAAATAAGGCCAAAAAATAGCTGAGAAATAAAAAAAAAATTGGAAATATTTAAAAGTGTGTTAAAAATTATATATATTTCAATATTGATGCTTATATCTACATTTGTTGACATTTTTAGCATGAATTTGATTAGTATAATAAATTATTTATGACAATTTTGATGTGGAAAACAGAAATGTCTTATGGAGAGATTTTGATAAAGTAATTACAAGTTTTAATGAATTAATTTTAATTAAAATTTTAAGCTCAATATATAATATTTAACATAATTTTCTATACTTTTTATACAGAATCCCATAACTTTTTTTAAAAAATAAAGAATATGCAGCGTACATTTCAGCTATAACAGTGTGTTTAACAAAATACCATTTTTGTTTTCATCAATTATCATCTATTTTAAATTCGGTATCTTATTTTCTACATCTTTTGTATTATTGGAATCAAAGTTCAGCTATCAATATTTTGCTTTTATTTTGCTAAAAAAATTGAACTAGGATTTTTTTTTTCAGTTTCCTTATACCGGTGCCAGTTTCAATCCAGCAAGGTCATTCGGTCCAGCAATCGTCACTAACACGTGGAGATTACATTGGGTAAGTGTGTCAATTTTATCATATTTCTAAAAGATAGTATTTGTAATTTTCTTTCCATATTTCAGTAATCTACTAATTGTGCTATTACTACTACTAACAAAAAACTATTACTATTACTACTAACAAATTGTATAGAACTACTTCTAAAAAACTGTATACTACTACTAAAAATTACATAAATAATTTTCTTTCCATATTTAAGTAATCTTCAACAGATCATATTTAAAGTATAGATGTTTAAAGCTATATTAGCTCCAGCTCCATCTTGTTAATTCATGCAATTACTATTGCTTATATATAGGCATACTAAATGGGGCAGAAACTTTCATTTCTTTTGCTTGTTATAAAATAAAAGTGAAACGGAAAAGTAACTTATATGCAGTAGGAATCTAAACTACAGATAAAAAAAATTCTTCAAATTTTATCCACAAATACTATGAAGTATAAAGAAAATTTAAGTGAAGCGTTTGGAACAATTAATGAAATAATTAGCTCTTTATTACTAAAAAAATTCTTTTATTTTAAGTACTCCGTTCCAATTTAAATATAATATATTTATTTAAATCATTTTATTTATTTATCTCCGAGTTGAGATACCAATGTCTAATAAAAATTTGTAATATTCTTTAATAAATAATGATTAATTTAAAAAGTAATTTTTCAATTTTTCTTAAAAATCATTTGGTACAATCTGTGTTTTTTCTACCAGCTATGAGATTTAAATTAATTTCGTGCAATGCTTTTCGCATTTCCATTAAATGTAAAATTGCAGACGAAAAGATAATGTTCTGTTGATTAATTTTTATTTTCTAGGAATACTTTTTTTTAGGATATACAGCCTCATGGTGGCCCAGCAGCTAATTTCTGAACTGTTAAAGATAGATGTTTCCAATTAAAAAAATGCTCTAAATGATGTGAAGAATTGCATTTTATTTTGTTTGAATTAATAAATTTACTGTAAAAAAAGTATGAAATATAAATTTTTATGTAATACCTTGGTCTTCCTAGTCATACTTATGAAATATCCAAGTCACATTATTTTTAACAATAAAAAGTTTTATTTATCTAAGACTGAAACTGATCAAGTTATGGAGCTTTGAATTTCAATATTTTAGGCCAATCAACGACATGATGAGAAAATTCTGTGCATTGACTGGCAAATCTGACTAAAAGTGTCTATTGAAATTATCTAAAGTAGGATTGGTTTTGTGGTGTTTTATGGCTCAAATGCCTTATCTGGCCAAGCAAAAAGTTAAGTTAAAAAACTCAGTTAAAATAAGAAAGTTCGAAAATGGAGACAATTCCATATAGCATGACGAAAAGACAATGAAACCCTACGTAAAACTTGAGCAGGTAATAAAATACAGAGAGCAGGTGGTAACAGTTTAAAAAGAAATAAATATAAACAATGCATAAAACTTTAAAATACAAGTTTAATGATAGGCTAAATGTTAAATACAATGGTAAAATCTGCTAAATCCGATGTAAAAACCCAATAGATCTCAAAAAGTTAAAAATATTCGGGTGGTGTTTTTCACCTACTAAGTCGTGAAGAGTCAATGATGTTGAATTAAAAAAGCGAATACGATTGGAGTTAAAATTTTGACACTCATTTAAAATATGCTTCACACTAAGGTCGACATGACATCGAGAACAAACCGGTGGTCTCTCTCCAAGAAGATGTCGATGCGTAAACCGAGTATGCCCTATGCGAAGGCGTGTCACTTTAACATCAGGGCCACGCATAGGCAAAACTGGTCATATGCAAATAGAAGGCTTAATAACGTGCAGTTTATTATGGATATGTTTATCTCATGTCTCTTGCCACAAAAAGAAAATATGTTTTGCAATTGATTATTGAATATCGCAGTAAGGTAGTAGTTCATAATGTAAAAAGGTAGATGCAGTTTTAGCAGCGTGATCGGCCTGTTCATTTCCAACGTGACTAGGGATCCAACAAAATAAAATTTTAAAGCCCCTATGATGGAGAGTCTGCAAGAGTCCCAAGATCTTAATAGCAAGCGGATGAAAATTAAAATGATGGAGTACTTCTAAAGAACTCATACTGTCCGTATAAATACAAAATTGTCGTTGAGAGGCAAGAGCAATCTTTTGTATAGCACAAAAAATCTCCAGCAACTCCGCAGATAAAAATGAAAATGATGCATGAATACGGAAACTGTGTATTTCGTTCCCAAAGACGACACTACATCCAACATGTCCGTCCGACTTTGAGCCGTCAGTAAATATTGGAAAATAGGAGGCATACTGTGAACGATGAGAATTAAAAAGTTGTTGGAAAATAATTGGTGCAGTTGTTGCTTTATTAAATTCTGAGAAACAATTCAAAAAGGAAAACTGAGGAATTTCCCAAGGTTAAAATTTTTGAAAATCTATTGGCTGGATATCAGAAAACTGGAACCCTGAATCATGAAGTACGCTTTTGATTCCCTCACAAAAGGGAAGAATGTGAGATGGGTGAGCATTGTAAACTCTTTTAAGGGAAGCAGGAATGGTCATATGAGTTATAGGATGATTTTGGAGAGACTGAGCTCTATCTAAAGTAGGAATATCCAAAGCTTGGTGATTTAATCAATTTGACGAGTGGAACTTTTTTTTTTCGAGTTTTTAATTGGTAAAGAATATTTTACTAAATTATGACTAACAGAACAGGAGAATACCATAAAATTTAGATTTCCTAATTTTTTTCAGTAGTATATTTATTGACTCAGACATCAAAACACATAGTTCTTTATATTATTTTAGAGCATTTTTCTTGTTGTATGCTTGTCATAATACATATACACATAAAAGGGATCTTTTCGGTGACGAATAAACTAAACACTCTATATAATAAAGTATTTAACTACGTTAATGTTAATATCTCTTCGTATGCTATTACTAAACATTGTTTTGCGTTCTCTCTTATGGCGTTTATACCATGTATCCAACTACAGCTGATTTTATGCGAGTCTTTGTTATGTTATAAACATTTTGATCGCAAATAATAAAACAAAAGGAAAATGTTAGTGATAGTTTTATGATAAATAATTTATTTTATTTATTGATAAAAATACTTGAAGATATTATCACTCAGAAAAACACCAGGTATATTAAATAGCTTTATAATTAATTTACAAAAAAGTATTTATTTATTATTTTCTTAATATAATTCCAGCATTGGAAGAATATTTGTAGATACCTATATGTTTTATGTTATAAAGATGGTTTGGTAATTATTTTATGGCCAAAATATCGCCAAATAATATATATATATATATATATTTAATTTTCAGATCTACTGGGTGGCACCAGTTCTCGGCGGCATAATTGGAGGCGTGACCTACGACTACACACAAGAGTCGCACTCGCATCAATCTCTACGGCGGTCCTTCCGCAAGAAGCCTGCCAGAGATCTCAGCGCGCTCTCAAACAACGAGACTGAGCTCAGCCTCGATCACTGCAGACTCTGACCACTGTCCCCCTCCCCTACCGAAATGAGAATCCCTCGACTCTGTTTGTAAATAAGATGAACATCTGGTGCTCTGTAGGAAAAATCAACAAACCTTTCTGTTTTTCTTTAACAGGAAAATTACAATATATTTTATGAGCAGTTAATATTTCATAAAAAGGAAGATGATTTCATAATGATGGTCCGTGCGGTTATAGGCAATCAGATGCATCAGGTCGTTGTTAAAAGGTTAATGAATGAATAAATTTAACATGATTTTTTTTAAAACCTGGAAACGGAATTATAGACGTTGCATGGATTTAATTACATTTAATGTAAAAATGTCTAGGAAAAAAAAACCTCGCGCCGTTTTTTTTTTTTTTTTTTGTAAAGTTAGGGTTTTTGAAAAAATAATTAGAAACCAATTACATACAGATTACGTATGAATATTTTTCAATCTTCCCCATATATGAACTGATCATTTAAATTTTTTAAAAACCTGAATGTACTTAGTTTAACATGTTGTTCGAAACAATCCATTACATTACAGTATTCATTTTATAGTTTATTTATCATTACTTATATTTTTGAACTTAACTCCGTTTTACCAAGGTAAAATCGGGTTCGAGATGGCGCTATATGACATTGTCGGCATGAGAGAAGATAGTAAAAGGGTCTAATAGTTAGTTATAAAAAAGTTTTTTTTAATGCAAAATCTCGTTTTTTCGGAAAAGACACTTATATAGATAAATTTAAAAAGCAAAACCTTATCTATATATAAAATTTGATCCAAATCTTTAGAGCCGCTTCTGAGATACACGAAATATATATAAGAATTACTCGTTTAAAATTATAAGGTAAAATATAGAAAAAATTAGTTTTGAAAAATCTGTTTTACACAATCTATATAACACAATCTATTTGACAGATTTAAAAGACGATCGTGTTTCTGTTCATGAGAGGCAATCAAATTATCATGGAATGATTTAAAGAAGCAAAAAGTTTGCTAAATCTGATTGCATATCAACAATTGCATATTAATTGCAATAATTGCATATTATTAACTGATACATCCGGTCTGAAAATCCCACGACTATTATGTAGATCATTTCAGCTGTGATTTAGGTTGATTAATTTCTAATTCAAAAAACATACACCACTTCTTTTTGTTCACATATTTATTTTAAACATTCAGCATGACTGCATCCGTATTTCTGTGACAGTAATGTTAAAAATCCTTTTCTAATTGATTTGTTGAAAGTTGTGCCTCCATTTTTTTCTCTGAATAGAAGTTAGATTTCCAACAGGTCTATATATCTATGGGATATTATCTATGCAGCATATTCTGGAGATGAATACAAAGCTGTAAAATTTTATCTATTTTTCTAAATTAATAATAATTTAAATAATACATAGAGTATAACAATATCATTCGTAAATTACAATTATTTTATGACTTCAATAACAAATTTTGTCATCTATTTGTATGTTTAAAATTATTAAATTTTAGCTCCATATGTCGTTATTTAACTATATATTCTGCAGAAAATAGTTATAAATATTAAAATGATAATGGAAACATATTTATTTAAGGCAAATTCTATACTGAAACAAAATATGCAGATAAAGTTCAGAAATTTGTTTTATAAAAATTATATTTTTCAAACAGTGTTGTATCCATTTCTCTTATACTATGACCTTTTTTTCTAGTAATTTTGTTCTTCAAAGTAAAAATTACAATTTTTTCTAGTAAGAAATTTTAATTTTTAGTTTAACTTGTAACCGCAACAGTAAATTCGATGAAAATAGAAACGGAAATATAGAGAAATAATCGATTTTGTGCTAAATTTTATCAAACATAAATAGAACTTTGTTGCAATCTTCAGTTTAGAATACAGAATGACAGTTTTAATTTAGAGAAAAAAGTGAACATATAATACATTCCCCGCCACCAGCAGCGAAGGATTCTCATTTCCAAAATTAAATGTGACGTAATTGAATTGATGGTAGAATAAAAATGCCACATGATTTTGAAGCCAAAATTATTTGTGATGCTTTTTTATCTGAAATGAAAAGGAAATTGTTTTTATAAGTTTCATATAAAAAAACGTTGCCTTCGGGAGACAAAAGTAAATGATTATTGAGGATTTAATCTCAAGCATCAGAAAATTAATAATTGTCTTTCAAATGCCAAAAGACAGTCTTTGGAAATTAAATTATGAATCAGAAATTTGTGCTTTGAAAAATTTAATTTATTGTAAGACGATGTTAAAAAATATGATTTTTTTCAATAAAATTTGAAATTATTCATAGTATCATGCAGTTGTATTTTCACGCAAGAAATTATTTAATATTTTGAATTAACACAAAAATTATATTTAATCATGATTTAGAATATCAGAAGAATATAGAATTATATTTTATTATCAATAATATAGAATATAAGGTAATGGAATATATAGAATTCAAAATGACCTTTTTATTAGAAGTTCTGAAATTTTATGTCTTTATTATTATTATTATTATTATTATTATTACATTAAAAGTGACTATTTAAGATCCATTTTAATTTGGATTTTTCCCCATTTCATTTCATTCTAATCGTTTAATATTTTTAATATTCAATAAAGAATATTTTAACTCGTAAAATCATCTTTAATGTTTCTTTTTCCAGTTTGAAAGCCGGTCTCAGTCTCTGCAGAAAGTCTCAGTTTTCAAATATGCATGATTAAGACAACGGTTTAATGCATTTTCTTATAAAAGTAAGAAAACAAAAGGTTTTATTCATCGATTACTTGTTTTGAATTATAAAAATTATATTAATGGAAAAAATTTGATTCAGAGAAATTAAAATTAATTTTACAAAAAAAAAGAACGTTTTCATACAAAAGCGTTCATAAAATAGATATTAATTTTATTGTCTTAAATATAAATTTTATAAACTTGTATTTTTTAGATGTTTGGTGATTTTTAAGTCTTAATATCTAAAGGGATACATGAATGTAGAATTTATTAAAAATAAAAACAACGCAATTTGTCTGAAAAAAAAAACCCACTTTTTATTAATAGTTTACAAGAAGCAACGTCATTTTCCTTTGATAAATTTAATCTTCAAAAAAAAAATTATTTTCCAAGTAATTTTTTCTATTTTTATTTTTGAATATTCTTAAATAAGATATGAGAGTTAAACAAATCGTATTCTTAGAAAATGAGCATAATACTCAGAGGATATTTTATGCCAGTCAATAGTTCCAAATAGTATATTTATTAAAAAAAAGTACTTTTTTTACAAATTTATGCGGCAATTATTCCCTTCCCAATCAATTATAAAATCTTTTTCCCGTAATGTTCCTTTTTAAACTCACTAAGCTCATACAATCGTTCCATTTTTTTTTTCTTACTCGGGAATTATTTACTTAAGATTAAAAAGAATTTTATTTCCAATGAATTCGAGTGATGAAGAAATAATAAGAATTTTATCAGCAATTTTCTTCTACCATCCTATTCATTTCCCAAGTGGAACGAACAGAAATAGTGCGAAAAAACAAAAAAAATACAACCCACCTGCTCATAACTAAGTTAAACAAAACAAGGACTATTTACTCTCTCCAAAATAAATATAAGTTTCAAGAAGAATACGAATGTAAATCGAGTATTATTGGCGAATCGTTAGGCGTTGCCATGGTAACATCGAAACAGGTTTGCTCTGATTTGAGAATTCGTGTTCTATTTTCCATATTTACATAGAAGAGGTTCCGGACTTTAATCCTCTCCTTGCTTAAAAGGTTGTGTGTTGTCCAAGCTCTCTCTGGTATCCTCAAATAAAATTTTGTTTTGGAACAAAAGTTTTCTGTGTGTACTTTATTTGGTTTTTCTTTTTTATTTCTTAGTATTTTGAAACAAAACAAAAACCCATACAATTATATTATACTAAAACTGTATTTGGAAATTAGACTAGCAATTTCAGATTTAAAATAATACTCATGATAACAAAAAACGCGACAGAATGAGAAAAAAAATGAAAATTTACGAACCTGCAAGAAGAAATAGAATTGAGAGAAATAGAAAAGTTGATAATTGAATATATTGATGCATGTTAAGAATTTCTTAAAAGTAAATCAATAATAATAAAAAAAAGAAGTGGAGTTTTAAGATTCAATAAAAGAAAAGTCAAATTTATAAACAGAGGGCCTATTTAGATGGATATGTGTCATAATGCTAAAAAAAAATATAGAAGATGATCTACATCGCAAAAGGAAATAACCAAAAATTATATCAATAAATCTACCCTTGAACAGAAACAGAGGAATAAATAAGAGTGCCATTAGCTAATTATTCACCAATAAATCATGATTTTTTTTCTCAAGTTCCAATGGACAATAAAAAAATTAATATTTTTATTTATTCTTTAATTTTTCTTAATTCTTAATTTATTCTTTATTTAATTTATTCTTAATATTTCTTTGAAACTCATCATTCGTCTGAAGGTTTTGTCACCTAGTCCTAACCAACACTTCAATTCATGAAAGGGGTGAAAATCATTCAGCTCTAAGTCGCATTCTCGATGAAAGGTGATATAAGAATGCCCTCTGTCGTAATAGAAGATAGGAAGCAATTAGCTGATTACTTGGTTCGAAATAAAAGTTGGTTATCTGAAATCCAAGCAAAAAAACTGGATGAAAATAACATCAAAGTTGCGATTTACAAGTTTGAATGTTTACCCTATGAGAAGAAAATGCTCAACAACATTGTTACGATAATTTCATGATATTTTCCGGCATTCACAATATCGAACAACATTTAAGAAACATTGCACAGTATCTTGTGCTAATAGGTAGACATTCCTTCTCTATATTCTTTTCATAAAAGAAAATTTTAAATGTCTGCAGAATAGTAAAGAGCTTCTTAGAAATGTTAAGGCCCATCTGACATTGTTGGGGCATTGTTCTTCGAAAAGGGGATCGAAAATCTAGTACACTGATTTGATAAATGTTAAAATCTTCATTGTAATTATGTCGAAAAGTAGCTTTGTTTGTAGATAAATTTTGGAATTGAATTCATTTTACTTTCTACTCCTATCTATATGTTTTATAGCCCAAAAAAGATTCGGAAAAGAAAATGGCTTCAGTATTTAAGACAAAATTTGTTTCAATTGCGCTTTCAGGGATTTCTAAATGGCTTTGCAATAGCCATTCAACCTTATTTTCAAATTTGATTTGATCGAATCAAAATTGTCAATGTACATGTAATTTAACCATAAGGAGATTACTAGAGATTATTGATTTTATAGTTGACAATGTTATTATATTATCATTTTAAGAAGGTAAAAGGAACCACTGATGTTTTGTCAGTGTAGATATCGAGAAATAAATCCAGCAGTTTCTAAGATATCAAAAAACTAATAAGTACATTCTCTTGATAAAGGTATTGTAAAAAAAAAGAAGAAAAAGATAATATTAGTAAAAGCCATAACTTAGAGTATTCAGAAGTTTCGAATAAGTTTAAGCATTTATGACATTTTTCAGATGATTAATATTAATTTATGCCGCTTCTAAGATTTCAAAGTTTACTTCAAAGAAGTATATATATTTTTTTATAAATATAATAAGATTGATAACAAAATAGTGAAGTAATTAATTCTTTAAACCCTAAAAGAAGTCAATAAATATAAATTTTAGTTTTTAGATAATTTAGGGCACGTAAAAATTGGGAAAAAATTATAAACATTTTTAAGAGTGTTGAATATTTAGTGAAGTGATTTCTTCCTCCGAAGAAATCACTTCTAAAGAATATTCAGAAGTTTGATTTTTCCTCCAAAGATGTATCTGTAAACTGAATTAAAAGCATTTTCAATCGATGGTGGAACGAAAATTAATGTAATGGCTTTCGTTCCCTTCGGTTACAGTTTAATTAAGTTTAAGCTCCGAACGACTTTTATTGCAGCTTTTAATTGAATTATCTGTCGAAGAGCTAGAATAAAAATATTAAAGACATTCGCAGAAATTTAACTTCCAATGCATTTCGCAAATTAAATTTAGTGTTTTAGAATTCAAGGAACATAAACAAACTATTGGAAAATATTTGCAGTAAGAGTTAAAAGATTTCTATTATATTAAAATAAAAAAGTAAAGATTCTTAAATAAAATCCAATGGCGTCGAAAAAAGACATTTAAATGGTTTAAACAAGAAAGGTAGTTTTAATTAATTTTAAACTTTTGGCAACAATAAAAATTACTTTTTTTACACTTAATTTCTTAAATTTCTAAATTAAATAAAAGAATGACTCAACAACTAAACAAGATTCTTATTTTTAGCAGAAATTTAATTATGGCTAATTAAACTCCAGAGTATCGTAGATGCATTTTGTTATTATGATAACACAATAGGCGTGCGTTCGATTTGAAATCTCCAATAGTCAAATATTAGTCAGGAAACTATTACAAATCTGAATGCTTCATTAAAAATTTTCATAAAATAGATATTATTAGCTTGTTAAACTTATTTTTATCTTAGAATAGTATTTCATTTGCTTATTTTATTTCCTTATATCCATGCACAAATAAGTAATTTTTTAGACACAGATAGGATCAGAATTTTTTTTCAGTCATAAAAGAATTTTGAATGGGCGGAGATAAATAAAGCATGATTAAACCGAAAGGAACCATCCTTAATACTAAAAGCTTGTAATTAAACATCACTGCTTTGATGCTAGAAATAACAGTAAAACATATATTAGGCATATGCTTATTAGGCTGTAATTTTAAATCTAAGAACGCAACAGCGTTTCCTATTAGCTATTATTATTCGGAATAATAGCCAACATCGTAGAGATATTACACAATATCGTGTATTAATACATTTCTGTTTTTCCATCAATGTTCAGTTTTGTATGTCGAATTAAGAATTAAGATTTTTTTTTAAATCTGATATACAATATATATGTTTATTATTTCCAATTATAAAGATTAGTTGTAAATAATAATGTGAAGCCGCTTGACGTGAAATATAAAAGAATGCAATTAAAGTGAAAATGAAAAAAAAAAAAAAAAGGAAAGGGTGATATGAATACAAGTATCAGAACATAAGGAGTTTGACTCTTTTCAACAAGAAAGGGAGGCTGTAGAGATAGAGAAATAATTTATTGCAAGCCATCCGTGGCTGGTCGATAACATTTAAAACGTCGCAATGCGAACTTATTATTCGTGTATTTGTAGTAATTGATGGAGTTGACAGTAGTGAATTGAATATGACAAGTTTAAGAAGCACCAGTTTCGCTAAATCAAAATTTGTTTTCATGGTCAATGAACAATTTACAATAATAAACATGTCAATAATAAGCATACTCTTATGCTTAATTGTTGAAGTATATGATTGAAAGGAAAGTGTTTGTCTTTAAAGGTAGAGTTGCTGTCTAAGAAAAATGAGTTAAATTATGGAATGAACACTCTATTAGAAATAGGAGCTCTACTTTCTACCGCTAACTTGTACTATTAACTTTTTCATTAATCCTAACGTCTATTTCTAAATCTTAAATGTTTTGCCATTTTGTGTTTGCAAAATTTCGTTTCTTAGATTTTCCAAACAAAATTGGAGATAATGATTATAAAATATTCCAAAATGCAAGTATCATATAGTTATGATAGTTTATTTGCAATATTTTTCCTTAAAATCGTAAAAAGAAAACAATTTTTGGCGGGAGGGGGAGTAATTATGAACATGTAATAAAATGCAATCTGAGATAATATACCATATTTTTAATCACTTCAAGGAAAAACCTATATCACGCCTCCTTTTAAATTGTCCAAGACTCGGAGATCCACAACTTCAACTCTTTATAAAAATTATAGATTTGAAAGCTGTTAACCTCTCTGTCTCTCTCTATCGAAAAAGCAGCTAAATTAAAACAAAAATGCCTATTTCAAGTTCAAATTACTTGAAAATATCATATTTTCTGCAGTCAGTACAATTTAAATTCAAGCAATGTGCTGCGGAGTCAAAGTTACAGTGCACTGATTGAATAAGTTCCTTGCATCATCACATCAAAATCAAACGATTTTAAAAGTAATTTTTAATTTTACTAAAGAAAGAGAATAAAGGAAATTTATAAATTTATGCTATGAGGAATAACTTCTTATTACGATAGATTTAACCATAAATTTTACCAACCGAATTCAAAAAGTCAATATTTTAAACCAGTGAAAGAAAGGGATTTGTGTCACCACATTAAAAACTAGGCGCTCCTTAGTTGAAAAAAAAGCTGATTAATAAAAGACTCGTCTACTTGTAATTAGTGGACAGTGATTGAATGTAGTGCTGTTTTGAACAAAACGCGAGGCTCGTGCAAAATGGAATTAGGGATTTTAAAACAATCTTCAGTTCGTTAATGAATAATTTGTTGCATTTCGCTATTTATTATATTGCACAAATTGATACAATAAGGATTAAAAGAGTGCATCATAATTTAAAAATGACAAATGATAAATAATTTAATAATTTTTATAAATTTGGCATGTTCAAATGTAGGTTTATTAGAATTGATTATTTTTAAGAGGTCTTCTTTTGAGAAATCAGCCAGTGGTGCTGGTCCTCAGAAACGCTTACCTTTATAAGGAAAATTCAAATACACAATACAGGAAGATACAGCGAAACCGAGCTTACAATCTTAACGAGCATTTCGCATAACAAGCAAAAATAGAAAATGTAGAAAAGTGACTCGCACAACAAACAAGACAAATGTAAAAAAAAAAAAAAAAAAAGAATTGTTTTTTTAAACAAAAAAAAAAAAAAAAAAAAAAAAAAAAAAAAAAGACTCTTAACGAGCAAACCAAGATGTAAAATTATGACTCGCTTAACGAGCGATGTTTCAAAAATGGAGTAACTAAGAGTTACTGTGACGTCACTTTTTTGACTGGTTTTATGTTGAGAGTTTGTTCGAAGAATAATCTTATATTTGCATGAAAGAAGTTTTTTGGCCGGATAGCGTTGTGGAAAGCGAGTCCGAAGAGTTTGAGCAAGTAGTGCCTATAGAGACAAGATTTGATCTCTGGTGAAGATTATGGGGTAGGAGGTTGATAACAACGACATCAATAAGCTGGTGTAAGAATTCTCCCAAAACTACTGAATAGCTTATGGAACTAACTGTATTCTGGATCAAAACAAGAAGCTGCAGATGGGATTTTGTTAGAAAAGGAAGAAACAATAGATTTATCAGAGCAACCACTTTCCAGTGAAATAAGGGAGATGTCAAAACATACGAAATTTTTGCATCGGATATTGAGAAGCATCACCCTGATGAGGAAGTAGCTATACACATAGCAAATTCATTTAACGATAACACTGTGTTTCATTTCCGCTATTATTTGAACTGCAGCCAAAAAAAAAAAAGTCAAACTATTTTTTGTTTAAAAAATTATGAGTTAAAAATAATAAATTATATTAATATAAATTAATTTGAATGTTTCTTTCCGGAATGGAACGCATCATCCTATTTTACATTGATTCCTATAAAAAAAATGTTTGCATCGAGCATTGAAACAAACAACATTTGAACCAACGTTTGATTCAAATAATTAGAGAGGATGGAAAAAAAAAATGTTTCCATAAAATGATTGTTAAATGATAGATTCAGTTAAACTTGATCTAAAATTTCATTATTTGAGTAGTCTACTTGATAGTGAGAAAAGCAATTGCAATTATTGGCTGCCACTGCATCGTGTTTGAAATTGCTAATTCAAGCCAGTGGGAACGGTCTCCTCGAAACGTTCTTGCACACTCTCTAGTAAAGGTACTATTACCGTTACTAGAGAGTATTGATTCCTGCGTCATTGAGAGAGCGGCATGGCAATGGTGTAGAATAGTTGCCAATTATAAAACTTTGTCCTGAATCCACCATTTTAACTGGATCTATCATATTATCCTAGGCAATTAATTTCTGAAATGCAGTTAATTCAAAAGAGGCTTTATATAGAAAACGAATTTCATGGGAAAGTTCGTTAGAAAACTAAGTACCCTCTACTCACCAAATTTAAATTTTGCCTTCATTATTGTCTTTCTTTTACATTGCTATACTTTTTCTTTAGTTAATCCCTGAAAAAGAGCTCTTTTCACCCTATTATTTATTCATTGGTTTATTTCAAAACTGTTAGTTTCTTCCACTTCTTTTCAATGGCGTATTGTGAGTAAATATTGTTCAGGGCATTCTGTTATTTTTTCTTTTCATCGTGATAATATTCTCGATATCACGAAGTTTCCCAAGACATTGTGATCGAGGTATTTATACACCTTTGCACCCGGTCGCTACGCCACTCTTCTTCTTCTACTTCTTCTTTTTTTTTTTTTTTAGAACAAGCAATGATGCCATGCTTGAGATTATGACAAAAATTACAATTCTCTAAAATAACTCTAATACCGTATTTAAGTCTTAAAATTTTACATCTTAATTTTATTTCTGTATTTCTCGCCCAGGAGTTATTTTTATGTGTTTGTATATGAAGTGAAATGAAACCAGCCATTGTTTTGATATAACTGAACATGAAACGAAACAAGAAGGTTTGATAAGGGAATTGCGAAATAAATCTTCGAAATCTTGAATCGACTGTTTTTAATATGACAAAGAAATTTAGCAGATATTTATTCTAAAAAAATGTTAACTCCTACTGAAGAATCTGGACTTCGAACCATTTTAAACGACTTTTCGGATTCTGATTTATTTTCTTTGGCAGACACGGTGACGAAGAGACTCTTAAATATAACAGATAGAAATGGTTTGCAATATTTTGGACGATTGTTAGACTTATTGAAATAGAAATGCAGTGATTATTCACACTTGTTTCATATCCTGTTAACAATTAAAAACAATATTTCATATGATGAAATTTAATTGAAATTTATCAAAATATTTTATGTTTATCATGGAGTCAAAATTAAAAAAAAAATTCTTTACTAATAAGTTTACTTAAAAAAAATTATAGTTCTTCACTAATGGCGTAGAAACAATAGTTGACCAATACAAATATTAGCATAAAATTCCACTCTTCTGATGATATATAAGCTGCCGTTTTAACAGCTTATTAGCTAGAAGTCTGATTGAAAAGTAATATGTACATGTTGATAAATAATATAATCATACACTAATTTGAGAGCAAGTTTTTTTATCTTTTATGAAGTTAAGCTCTTAAAGTAAAAAGTTGTTCTATTTATCATGTTATAGCTTTTCTTGAGCCGCGAAGAAAAATTTATTAACTATTTATATTCTTATAATCAAATTTTTATTAATTTTTATTCCATTTTTATAAAAATAATCATAACCCTTTAAAACACTGAGTGATCATTTGTATTGTTTGCATTATGTTAATGTCGGATAATCATACACTCTTTTAACAGTAAAGGAATAACAAGATCCAGATCTTTCACCATTCATTAGTTTCTCTTCAATAAATCTAAAATCTATATAACAGGTTGTCATCGATTTATTTAATTTATTATCTGCCATTTTTCTGAAAATACATACATTTGGTAGTTGTTATAATACTGGAATACTATTCTTGTACAGAAATATGAAGTTTCTCTATGAACTAATACAGTCCATGAAAATCTGAAAAAGTTCATAAGATTAAATTAATTTTTTACCTGAGTTAATGCAAAGTGGATTAATATATTCCTGAACCACTTTTTTAAAAATAACTGTCCCATATATAGGTTTCTCATGAATTTTTTTGAATTAATTGCATACTTTCAAAAAAAAGACCACAAAACATTGAGTAGATTAAATAAAAAAGAAAAACTCTTCAAGTGTTTTGATAACATAGAATTTACAATACAAATAAAATGGTGGCGAAGAAGTTAAATATTCTTTGCAGTTTGATTCTTTTCTTTCTAGCACCACCTAGATCTGCTTTATATCTAATAAGGTTTTACTTCATTAAAAAAAATACAAAATGATATGATATACACATGTTTCAGCTTAATTTTAAAATATTACTCTCATAACATTTTATCAAATGTGAAATTTAGAAGAACAGGTTTGCAATATATGTCATTTTTTTTCATTTATTTTGTATATATATTTGAATTCCTATTGACATGTTCATGATATTGATTTTCTATAGCTTCTATGTTCATGACTTGAGGTACAGTAAATTATTTGAGATTTTTGTGAATCAAACTTTATTACATTTTAAGTTTTTGTAAATGGTATAGAAGAGAAATTTTTCTTTTAATTAATTTTATTGGACATAAAAGTGAATATCAAGAAGTTATTCCATTTAATTTTATTCATTTATTGAAAATTTATAAAAAATTTACTTATTTTATTTTTCTTTGTTTAGTGTACTGGAATCTCATTAAAAAAAATCTTCATCAAATATAAAAACAGTAACTTTTCTGTAAAGAAGAGGGGAGAGAACCCATGAAGTTGCATTTTTTAAAATTGAATTTAAACTCTTTATTGAACTGTTATATGAAGTTTATTATTATTTTTTTACATTTATTCCTATAAATTTGGTTGTGATGTTATTTCTATTTCTGTTTTAGCTGCTATCCAAGCAATATTGTCATGTTTAGAAAAGCCATCAGATCTTTTAAAACGACAGAAAGTAACAAAGAAAATACTCTTCAGTTATTTACTTAAAATAAAGCCATTTGTTTCCCCAGAATCTACTAAATCCGATTTGGTAAAGATGTGTCTTACAGAATGGCATTCAATTGAAGAATGCAAAGTAATTTTTTCCATTATTTTTTAATTAGTAAATATTTTAGCTGTGAATATAATTGTATTGGATATTTTTTGACTGAAATATGTTTATTATTTTTAATTATATTAAAAAACATGCATTCTTGGAGAAAACATCCTGACAAAACTACAAGTTAATAGGGTTGCAGAGTCTGATGACAGTCTCTGCCATAGGATTAGATATTCATGATTTTGTAACTGAATTCTTAATATTTATATTTGTGCATATATGTATGTATATAATAAATTCAATATATTTTCATTCTTAAAATTAATTATTTTTAAACTAGTTAAATTCAAAGTTAAAAAGGACTTTAATTTCTAACTTGTGTAGATTTCTAACTTTTCTTCTTTTCTCAAGGCTCTAATTCTGCAACTTTAATTGCCTAACACTCAGTTGCAATGCAAAATTATTGCTGAGGAATGATTTCGCATGCTGTTAAAATTATTGCTCAACAATTTTTTTAGTAAAATCCCTTTCTTACACATACTCAAACTCTAAATACTTTCTTGCTGCCTCTTTCTTTTGCCTTTAGCACTGTGCTGAGAAAACACAATTCCGGTTTTTGATAATTATTCAACAAATAAATTTTTAAAAATTGCTAAAAGATTAACATTTTGTCTAATAACGAAGAAAAAAAATAAAGCTTTGATTTAAGAAATGTATAATTATATTTTAAAAAAATTATATGATTAATGGTTAGTGATTTTTTGCTCTAGAATCTTGAAGAAAATGCAGTCATAACATAAAACCATTATTCCATTTATTTGATGGATTAAAGCTGAATTTTAATTATAGTTTTTGAGTATTATTGCCAACGAGTCTGAGCCACAAGACCAAAATACAATAAAAATTTGCAAGTAGAAATATCAAAGGAATTAGGTAACCTTTTAACAATTCAGAATGGGAATTCTCTATTTCAGGTAGAAACCTAGAAAGGCCACCTAACTAGGAATGGTGAGGGAATTTTTAGAGATTGGGAACAATCAGGAAAACCTATTCTAAAACTAGATTTTTTTAAAAAATAATATTTATCTGACTCAATAGCATCTTGCTCTTTTCTCTTATGAAGCAATGTTGACAACCAATGAAAATCAATCATTTAAAGGCAATCAGAAATGGAGACCATCCACATTTCTGTACATTCACCAAACAGTGAGATGTTTGCATTTAAATTTCCAAGTTGCCAAAATTGTGGCTATATAAGATTGTAACTCCACATTTGAGAAATATGTACAATTCTGAAATACAGCTGTCATGTATCTACTGACAAAGGATTTTGCTTCAAATTATACTGGCTATTTTGAATCAATTAACCAGCCCATTACTTCTCTTATTTTTAAATTATATAGATTTATTAATATATTGTTTAAAAAATTTACTATTTTACCTTGATTTCATGAATAATTTAAGGTATTGTAATAATAGTCCAGTGGTATTTTAATTTATTAATGCATCAATTTTAGGTCAAGTCACAATTTAGTTTTAATTTTACGTTTATACAGTTAGTGAAAATAATTTAGAAATAGGGAAGTTGTTTTTATTAACATTGCTGCTGTGGAGAATGGCGTTTAATCATTATATCTAATTTGTTGAATATATATATATGTGTGTTAACATTCCAAATTGTAGTAGGGAATAAAATTTAATGATCATATCTAATTTATTGCATATATTATAATTTACAATAAATTAGATATGATAATACTTTATTAATCCAATTTAAATCTTAATTAACTTCCTAATTTTTATCTTAAATTAGTTTATGTGGTTTTATTCTAAAATTTTCTTTTATTTCCTGATACAAAACCCACTATTTTATTTAATTATTTTTAAAATGCACTGTAAAAAATTTGCTGATGCTTTAATTCTCATTCTACCAAGAGAAGGGGGGAAAATTAATAAAACCTACTCATTCCTTTCAAATATACCTAAAATTTCCTTTCCTGAATCGACTCATGTCCAGGAAATCTGTAAAAGAACCTCTTAGTGAATATGCTAAGGGAGAAATTTGTTTCACTTTCCTCTTATGTTGTAATGTAAATAAACACATCTTATTGTTTTTCCCTGTGTACAAACCATGACCTCCTAAAAAAAATAAATTGAAATTAATTCCGAAAGTGTCTTCATTTCGGTCATTTGCAACTATATGCAAACTTATATTTCATATATATTCTCTGAAAGTCTTTGTTTGCTTTTTTTCTCAGAATATCCATAATTAAAATAAAAAAATACTTTTGCATTTGGTGGAAAAAGCGATATATAGCTAAGCTTCATACTTATATGATTTTTACATTTTCAGCTATAATGAACATTTTTTTAAATTCAGAAACAAAAATTTGGCAATTCTATTTATTTTTAAAGTTAAGTCAATTAAACTACATGTTGCAAACAAAAATATGAATAGTTGTGAGTTTTATATATTCTAGTTAAATTAGGTGTAGAATATTTGTCTTATTTTGTAATCCAGAAAGTATTTATTGTATATTACTGCATGTTATACTAGAATTTTTTTTCTTTAATGTCCTTTTGTGAAATTATAAAGTATCTGATTGTATCAAAAATTGTTTTGAAGTATTGATTAAGAAATATTAGCTATTGCTAATATTTTAAAGCCTTTTTTTTTTGTTTATTTTATACATGCATTATTTTTTCTCTGAGTATTGGGAGTTTAATATGGATCTTTTGCTAAATTATGGAATCTTCAAAGTATTTTATGGATGTTATTGCCCCTATTTTCTTTAAACATTTTTTTCTGTATATCTTCAAAAAGTCGCTCCCTTTTGAACTAAATGTCACTAAATTTTAAAATAGTACTAAGCACTTTAAATTTTTAAAAATTTGTTACATTATAGTTACTTTTTTACATTTATTTTATATAATTAAATTTTGTATTCTATTTTTTTAAAAAATTTATTACATTACATATTTCTTTTGTAATTAAGAAAAGAAATGTACAATTTTTTTTTTTAAGTTTCAATATACCTGAAAATCATTTTTGTAACAAAAATTTATAAAATTCATTCATGCCAACTACCTTTTCTTTAATTTAGAGTTCTAAAACTTTTTTTATTTTTTGCAACAAAGAAAAAATAAGGTGATAAAGATCATTTTTTACTTTTCTCAATGACTAATGGGCATATATATTGCTAATCAGCAAATTAATTTTTTACAATATTTGGACACTTAAAGTTATTATAATATTGCTGTCATTGAATAATTTATTTTATTTTGATACTATATTTCTTTTAGTTTAAAAATGAATGGT
>JAPMOR010052242.1:253950-280635 GCA_026543865.1 Argiope aurantia | reverse complement strand
TATATATATATATATATATATATATATATATATATATATATATAATAAGTGAAAATGATTTTTGTTTTGTTTTTCAAGTATTACATTTTATTTATTTTCTATTAATTTTAATTTGAAGGAGTAAAACTCTTTTTCTCTTACTATTAAGAGCATATGTACAATAAATAAAGAAAATGAAGTGAGATCATTCTGAAAATTTTAAATGCATCTGAGAAAGAAAGGGGGGAAAATGAAAAAAACGGGGGATTAAAAAAATGAAAAATGTAAGGAAAATCAAACATTAGACAGGATAACCTCTCTGAAAATGGAATTAAAATGTGAGCATTGCTCATTGAAATGAGACATTAACTATTTGAAAGCATAAGTTAGTTAGATTTACAGCTGTTAGCTTTCATAAAGCATGATAAACCTATGTAACTCAAAAGTCCTCAGTGTTATTAACATGTATCCAGTGCATTGAATGATTATATTAACAATTCTGTAATTTTTTTTAATTAAAATGTTTTCAACCTATTAACATGCTGTTGGATGTTCTCATATAATATCAATAAAATGTACTGCCATTTTAATTGCAAAGTAAGCTGTTCATTTTGCATTAAGAATTTTAAAAAAAAGAAGTGAATTTGCAGCAGCATATAAGATAACATGCAATTTGATGCTAAATTATATGGAGAGTAACATTTTTGATTTTGACATCATGTGTATTATGTCCTCAGGAGAGGCTCAGGTACATAATGAATTAAATAGGTATATGGTTATTAAAGACTTAAATGTCAGTAACAATTTGAAGTTTAATAGTATTTTGATCAGAGAACTATGAATATCAAGAGATTTATGTATACAGATTTAATTCACATCAAATTCAACTATAATTTCCAGCAGTCAAACTATTTCCCAAAGGTAGCTTGTATAAAATATGATGCTGTTTGTGTGGTATATAATGCTTCTAAATCAATCAATATTTATGTGATGTAAGTATTTGTTATGTCTGTGTTAAATTTACATATTTTTTTTATTTAAGTTGAATTTGTTAACATGATTAATAATAGTGTAGGAATAATTTGGTTTATAAAATATATATGTGAACTGGTAGATCACAATAAATATTTTTTTCTAATCTCAAAAGTATGAAAAGCATGTGGTTAAATTTTATTTTTATTATCACAAAATTTAAGGAAATTTATTTTGTTTCAGTATTTTTAGTTAAAACAAATTATGAGTGAATACTTATTTCAAGTACATATATTTACATTTAACGATGGAATGAAGTCAGATAGGAAAATATATTCTTGCACTGTTATTTATGCTATCTTTAAATGAGGTATATACAGTTGGTTATCATAATATACTAGTTGCCAGTTATAGAGTAAAATTTAGACAAAATCAACAATTTTAGGAATAAATTATTTCATTTTACAATTGAAAACACAGAAATTGCTTTTTTTTATTAATCAAATTTAATTCAGTTAAGTTTTATTCAGTTATCTATAATTAATTTTTTTTTTGTTTCTTGAATACTAGTATTATTTTTATTAATCATATTTATGATACTATACCTACTAGTACATGTATTTGATTTATGTTACTGTTAAGGATCCTTTAAAATACTACTAATACGTTAAAATCTTCATCCTTTCAAAAAAAAAATTTAAATTATTTTTTTTTAACTAAGTGATTTTTTTTTCTCATTTTTCAGAGCACTGACTATGAACATAATGAAAATAGTTCCACCGTCACTAATTCAAAAGTCTCACAACTTCCACAGCAAAACAGTTTTGATTTGTTGAAAGCCATGGGAACACAGTTTGCTATGTGGTTCTTTCCAATTTATAATACACTTCAAGATTTTGGTCCTGAACATTTTTGGGCAGATTGTAAATTAATGGGTGAACTTAAAACAGCCAGAGATAGAAAAGAGGTTACTGTTGTCGGAGCCAATGAAGTCGTTAATTTTCTGAGAAGTTTAATTATGAATGACAAATTTTATTTTGATGCCAACACTTCTCAGGACTCTGTAACAAGTGAACAGGACCCTCATGGACTGGTTAGAATATTAGTAAGTGGTGTGGTCCATCAAATGTCCAATTGTATTGGTTTGTTTGATTGTTTCTTTGGATTGGTGAAAAATCCTGCTTATAATGACAACTGGAAAATCAAATGGATTCACATGAAAATACATGTTAATAGTATCAATGAAGGAAGTCTTCCACCTGCTATTCAGTTGCCTAGCATTTGCCAAAGAGCTTGATTGTTCAAACAAAATTTGTTAAAAATAAAAGATTTTCTCTATTTTTACTGAATTTCCATATATTTCCTTTTTTTTTTTTTTTTTTTTTAAAAAAAAAGGTAACTGCTGCAATAGATATGCAATTGTCCTTATGTTTTGTGTTCCAAAGTAATTACTAGTATTACACTTGTTTTTAAATTTGGTTTGTATATTTTAGGGCTTATTAAGTGCAAACTAAATTTTATTTCTTTAATTAATATTATATTCTTCCTTTTTAAGATGAAAGAATTGGTTTGCTTTCAATTCTTGATATAGTAGTAGTCTATTAAATATTTCTTAAATTCCTCTTATTGTACTATGAATTCTAGATTTATGGTTGATACAGTATAACATAAAATATTATTTATTTAGTTATTTCTTTGTTGTGAATCTAGTTAAGATTTTTTCAAAAATTTCACTCTAAAGATTTGTGAAAGATTTTCCCAATTTTGATATTTGTTTTTTTATTTTTATTGCATATACCTATAATTTTTTTTAAAGTATTAACTATTCTAAGATGCAAGTTTTAAAAGAATTTGATTGAAGTTTGTGATATGTTTCTTTATTTAATAAGGTATATATGTTTTCTTTATAATATAATTTCTTTAATAATAACAGATTTGCCACATAGCAATTTATTATTTTATTGTTGTGTAGTTAAAATTCTTTAGATTTATAAAAGACTTGCTTACAGGAATAATATACAGGTATCAATTTTAATTATGATTGATATATTTTTATTTCAAATTAAGAATGATTGATTACATCATTTAAAAATTTTCAAGACCTGCAACAGTTTACTTTTAATATTTAAATTATGTATTTATAAAGTGCTTAAAACTTCATTTGAACAAATGAATAGAAAATTTATGTAAAGGGGCATATATTGTATAAGTTTTAAATCAAATGAATTACTGATTTCAGGAATTTTATGTTTTGCAATAAACTTTATGTACATGTATCAGTTTACATTTTTGAGCATTTTTTTTTTCACAATTTAAGTTGGAAAATTATAGAATTAACCCAGTTATTTTTTCAGATGCTTCCTAATTTCCAATTTATGTTCATAATATTAATATGTTAGTAACCATAAAGGTAAATTTTGTTGTTGTTTACTGTAGAATTAATAAATAAGAAACCTTTTTTAAATTTTTGCCTCTTAGGATCCCTATTTGACTGCAAAGGAGTGGGGGGGGGGGGGAATCCAATATCTTATTTTGTAGACACGCTCACCAAGGGTCAACAAAAATAAAAATAAATTGTGGAGGGATTTATCATCATTTCTTTTCTTATCAAGTTGAAGTATAAGGCCATTGCACCAAATATTCATTTTAATTGATGTAATTTTATATGAAGAGACTTATTCTGTAAATATTAATTCAAAATTTCTTTGTTAGAAAAATTCAGATTTGTATGAACTAAGATATTAAACCAGTTTAAGATAAGGAAATCATCCTTGAAATGCATTTATAATGAGGATAATTTGAGTTATATATTTATTTTAATACTTTAAATTTTCACATTAGAATTTGTGCAGCTTCCCAAAAAATTGTATTTCCCAATTTTGTATGAAAACAATAAGCATGGATATGTTTGAATTTAGTTGATGTAAATTATTGTTCCTTCAAGTTGTTTGGTTTGAACCTTTTTGCTATTGCTTGTATGTATTATGGGGGCAAACAGAAATAAATATGAACAACTACCCAGTTTATATATATACATTTCTGATTTTATGGGCAACAAAAAAACATGCATAATTCTTGCTAATATTGAATATAATATCCTGTTGGCTTATATCATACTTTACATTCTTAAGTAAAGCATGAGGTTAGCATCATGCATTTTAATTTTATTCAGATCTATCATCCAAACATTTAAACATGGAATTTGTTTTTAAATATAGAACATTTAAATAAGAGTATATTTTTGAGATTTTTTTTCTTGTCAATTGTAAGCATAGATAGAAAAGATGGGTTAATTAAGACTTTTAGTGTATCTGTTACGAAATAAAAAGGGAAAAGTATTTCATAACATACTATTTCCTGGAAAAGAAATAATAATAAGTCTAGGGAAAGTAGGTTGGTATAATTACATTTAACTGAATGCTTAAAACATTTTATTTTTGCTATAGTATGTTACAGGAGCATTGTTATTGTAATATTATATAAGTAAACCCTTTGATAAATTTTCCTTGAAATTGGCCATATGTAAAGATATTATTTCTCTAAGTCAAATAAATAAGTAACTAAAATTTATAACTTTGGTCTATTCAGAAAAAAAATATATGCTTTTAAATCAACTTTTACAAAATATAAAAAGTAACATATGAAAAAATGCCTTATCTGTATTTACAGCTAAGAGAATAACTGGTATTTAAAAATAATTATACTAACTGAATATAGATAATTAATAATTTCATAAAATTTGATAGCAGCATTATTTAGAATCCAAATAAATTTACCCAAAATAACCATTCTGATAAGAAATATAAAATACAATGTGACAGTTCCTGATCATTTGGAGTAAATTATTTACAAAATTCCTTTAAAAAGATTTTTTAAATACACTGCTGAATAATATTCTCCATAATTTGGGACAGTATTTCAACAACTCTAATCTTTATTTAAATACAAAGAATCAATTAAAATATGGTAAAAGGTATTTAACAAAATTTAATTTATCTTAATTAGCATTTTTTAGCTAGGTATTTTTAAGTTGTTTTTATATTAATCATAAAAAATATAATTACTGAAATAAATGTTGATAAAATCATGGCCAAATACAGAAATAAAAGTTCTAAAAATTTGTTGATTATAAAAAAATTACTTATTCTATATAAATTTAAATGGAATATTTACAATTACATTACAAAGATATTGATGTATCATACTTTTAAACAGTTATAAATGTGTCTGTATAATGAAACAAAAATATCAAAAGTTATTGTTCACATATCTTTCATTAAAATATTCAAGGTTTATTAAATATTTTGTTGTATCTTTGTTTCTATATATTATAAATAAATAAAATAAAAAGGCTTCATATTAGGTAGACAAATTTTGAATACTAATGCAATCTTCTTTCTTTTTTTTTTTAAATGAATAAAAGTCATTCACTCTAGAAAGTAAATTTTATTCTATACAAAAAGTTTGAAGCAGGTGAAGTTATCACCTACAATCAAAGCTCAATGATTGGAACTTTAAAGCTAAATGAAGTAGAAAGTGTAGAAAAAAAAAATAATTCTTATTTAAAATAAATAGAACAAGTTCCAAACACAGAGTTACTGAGTTAGCCACAGACAATGAGTATTTCTTTTACATGAGATGGCAAAACCACATTTATGTATATAAATAATTTAAATGCATTTGAAGAGTATTTAAATACATTCTATCTACATATAAATGGGCAGTATATTGTATAGATACTTTTGCAAAACTCAGTATATGCATGAGAATGCCTTAAAATAAAATAGCACTTTTTTGCAACAATTTTTTTTACACAAACTTAATTAATTTCATACTACTTATAATTTTTCTTCTGTTACATAGTTTCCACTTTCTATTATGATTTTTTTAAAACATGTAATTAAGTATATATATTATTAATTTTGAGATTTATATAAAAGAATATATAAACAAAATTTCTGAAGTACTTTTCTAATTTCAAATTTAATCAATAAATGCTTGTCAATATGTAAAACTTTATTATATAAAATCAACTTCACAACTTAGCTACATAACACAAGCGAAGTATTGCCATAGTTACCACAAGATGATAAAAAGTACTTTGCAATAATATGATAGATAATGAGACAAATATTTTTATGATAAGCTTTGAAAATGAAAAAAAAAAAAAAAAGTTCTATTTGCCTATAAGCAAACAACAAGGAAAAATCAAAGAAAGCAATGAACATACTCAAGCTATGCCATAATATGCATGTACTTAAATAATTAAAAAATTGAGCCAAAATAAAAGTAAGCATTTCAATAATTCGAAGTTTTAATACACACTCATATAAAAAGAAAAAACATTTAACACTAATAAATACACAGGTTCTAGTGCAGAATGACATATAAAATCTACACTTACATTTAAATTGAAGTAATATTTGAGTTTCAAATTAGAAAGAGAATCTTAAATCTCAATAATACACTGGATATTGAAAGTAATCTGTTGTGAATCCTATAGAAAACTTGAGTTATATACAACTAAAATATTTTGTTCTCTGAAAATCTAAATTACTTTTGCTAAATGATTATTTAAAATTGTTTCTTGAAAATATTCAGTAAAAATATTTAAAGGAGTCATATATTAATAAAGAAGATTTAATTGCATAAGAACTTTTAAAATAGATATACCTTTTTATTTAATTTTCAATTAACGTTCATATTATTTTTGTTGAAATTTACTAAAATATATATAAAACTAAAATTTTCTTCCCAGTTATACTTCATAAACTTGTTTTCTAATGAAGTGCCTATTTAGCATAATATTTTGAATTTCAAATTTGCACAAAAATAATCTGTATTGAAAACATGGTCAACTCTAAGAATCCAGAATTTCATTGTTAAGGCAAAATATAACATATTACTGCATTTTTCATCAAACCTTTCATGTATTTTATTTTAACTTAAATACCTATACTGCATAAAAATAGTGGAAAATTTGTATAATTTTTCATGCAATTATGAAACAATCTGATAAATCAATATAATACTAACTGTAAACATAAAAAATATGTTTGATAAAAATATACAATATAAATATTCCAATAAAATTTAATTTCTTGAAGTGCAAAAACAAACCACACACCAGAATAAAACAGTATAAAAGACAGTACAAAAGCTTGAAGTCACAATTTTAAAAAGACAATACACTGTACGGAGAAAACTATTACACACATTTACCAAGAGAAGATAATATTCAGATTACTCAGTATTGTTTGTGAGTGTAATGAAGAAAATGCTATCATTTTCCATGTACAGGGTGATTTAGAATTTATAGACAAAACTTGCAAAGGCTGTAAAGTACACTATAACAGATCTTTACTTACTCAATTTTTTGTATAAAACTGTATAGATTAAATTACTTGTTAAAGCACAAATATATAAAAAATATGAACAAGAACATAAATTGTTTACTAATTATAGCAATGACAATTATTTAAAATTTCTAAAATAGTTGCAAACTGCATCCACATATGCTTGGCAGTGCTATATAATTTTAAAAGTGCCAGATATTTCTTGAAATCAGTTTCAACCATGTTTGCTCAAAAATGTATATCAAGATCTCCATCAACATTTCCAAGCATGATTAATGGTGGTGGATACAATTTCGATTCATTTTTTGCAAGTGTTGTTGCGAAAAAACATTTATGAATGATGCTATGATTCAATAATTTGTTTCCTCTGATTTTTTTTTTTTTTTGTTTTTTTTTTCCACCACAAGCGGCCTCTTCTTTTCATAAAGCTATTCTTATTCTCTAGTTCTGATTCTTATTCTCTAATTCTCTTTAATTCTAAATTTCTCTACCAAGTATGTTTGTCATATAGTAATCTACCAACCCTTAGAGTTTGGAAAAGTTTTCAATTACCCTGTATACAAAATTTTAAGTGGACTTTGTTCATTTGGTCATTCAATATTATTCAACTGGGAATGAAAAATATGTACAGTACACATACAAGTACTACAACAGCAAAATTTGTAGATATCTTGAAATTTTTAAATCTAAAACTACTCACACAGTGAAATACACTTAAATTGGCATCTGCTAGATTATTAACATTTGCACAAAATATGTACATACTTTTGTACTTTATCAAACTTCCCTTACAATTTTCTTTTGCTTCAAACCTTAATAAATAGACATAAAAAAACTTTTTTAATAAGTTTAGCAGCCTAGGTTTCACATATATTCTCTGCAAAAATATGGGACAGACATTTCATTTTTAAGTAAAATTTTTTATCTAATAAACACAAAATTTATGATTTAGCAGAAAATTTGTAGTCTTTAATATGTATAATTTCTTAAATAATGCAAAACACTGTGATTAGATACATAAAAAATCACTATTAAAAATGAGAATAAAAATTAAATTTTGGAACCGGACTATACAAAGGCTAAGATAATCTTGAAAATTTTTTTTTTAAACTTAACTTATCAATTAAAGGAATAAGACACTCAAGTGTAATACTTTAAAAATATACAATTTAAAATATCCTATAAAGAATTTCAATGGCTTTTAAAATATTACACAATAATATGTACAGAGTAATAATATATATTTTAAAGATAAAATAAGCATACAAAAAATTTTAGTGAATATTTTGGCCACAAAATCATTATGATTATAAAGCTATTTTAATTTATGCTAAAATCTTTCAAAGTAATCTAATCAGTTTAATCTCAAATTATAAATTAATAATAATTTCAACTTGATAAAGTTTTCTTAAATCACAGTAAAAACTTTCTAAAAATAAGATCTCCATTTGAAAAGCTTTTTAAAGTATTCTAGATTCAAAAATGCATCCAAATCTTTTTAAAATATTAATCAAAAGATATTATTTCAATGAATTTTTTTCTTTCATCTTAAATCTTCTTAAATAATACATTTAAAGAAAAAGCTCTACAAATTTATAAATTAATTTTTAAAAAGTTTCCCATATTATATTTATTAGACAGCTAAATTAAATAAGTTTATCAAAGCTTAAAAAGATGCTTTAAGTAAATCATCAATTAGGTAATGAAAACAAAGGTATGTTTCAATCAGGTTTTGGGACAACTTTTATAAAAATAATTATGAAAAAAATATAAAAAGTTTAAATTTATCAACAAAATTTTTTTTTAATCCTTGGCAAGGAAAAGGCAAACATAATTTAAAATATGCGCAATCATTTTATTTTTATCATTTACATTCTTTAACAATAACAAATTTGTGCATGCACACATTTCATAAATATTACATCTTGTTTTTCATATTAATGCATTCTTGAAAATACAATAAATACTTTGCCTCATCTGGTATAAAGCCATTTAATATTGCAAAGGCAACAATAAAAATTTAAAGCTGTAAGATCTAGAAACACATCAATATCATAGATTCAACTATAGGTAGAATGTTTTAATTTAACATCAAATATATGTAAACATGTATAAATATTGTTATGAACAGTTGGTTTTACTACACATTAACAAATAAAAAAAATAGGTTCAATGTCCTTTAATATTCTTTTAAATAGAAGAAAATGGTCTCTCACAAGGTATAACATTCCAAAAAATCAGAGCAAAACACCAAGACAGAAGATTTACAGAAATATATTATCACAGATGTCTACACATCAACAACATCGTTTCTTCATTATTAAGGGGAGGTGGATGGCATTCACATTCGTGAGGCTTTCTGCTGTATAACCTAATTTTAAAAAATAAAGGGGAATTTAAAAAAAAAAAATCAATTAAAAGAATTATTATTCAAAGTCCAAAAAATTTGCTATTAAAATATGATTCCAGAAATCATTATAATCATTGTAATCATTAGATAACTCAAGTATTTGGCATAGTGATCAAAATTGCAAACCCACTAGAAATTTAATCCACAGGATGATATTATAAATACATGGTTTACATAAGCCTAAAACAAAATTTTGGGGCATTCAACAGTTTTAAATAAAAAATAAAATCAAAATTATATTTAAATGTAATGTACTAACTTTCAAATTAAACATAGATGTTATTAGAATAACAAGTTTTTTATATATTAATCAAGAACTACATAAAAAAATATGATTTGATTAACCTTTTTTCAAATATTCATTATTTTTTTATCAGCATGAAGATATCTTTTGAATAGTTTCTTCATCCGATTTGCTTATATACTAGTTAGAGATGGAAACTAAATAAAAATGGTCAATAGAAATTTAAATTTTGATTTAATATCACAAATACTAAAAAATTTGAAATATAAATATATATATATAATATTTCAAACAGCAACTACTAAAACTGTTAGTCTAATGAAAAAAGATATATTTTTTCATTTAATTAATTCAGTAAATTTATCTTGCAGATCATATTTATATGTGCACATTCAAAATCATTTCATACAATTATTAAATTAATTAATAATTTTTCCCAGAAAGAATGTACACTTAGTTAGTGTTTGTGAGATTTCTTTCGGAAATGGACAGTGATGGAATGAATACCAGGGACAACTGGAGACATATTTAAGAACCATAAGCATTTATGCAAAATAAAAATGCGAGTGCAGTCGATTTTATTTTTGAGTTTTTCTAATTATTTTAGAGCTAGTTTTAATTTAATAAAGAAAAAAAATGAAAAGTTAATAAGGACATAAATTAAAGTAGAAGCGAAATGTGATATGCAAGTAAAATAAAGAAAATGTCAAAAAGGGTTAGAAATAATGTCATACAATTTCTGCCCCTTAGTCAATCTTTTACTGTCTCATTACTTATATGCATAATATGAATGTAAAAGTTTCCCTATGCTAGTAGAAAGAAGATAGAAAAAATATAATTAACTATCTAACATAACTAAATCAGACCATCTTTCAATGTCATTTTACACAGACACATAATATCAATGTAAAATCCATGTTTGGCAGGGAAAAAAAGAAAAGAAAAGAAGAAGGAAAAAAAATATATTTATGGACTCTTGCTTTTACTAGAAAGTCAATGAAGCTTTCCTTAAATGCATATTCCTCTCATCAATTCCTATTGAGTCATTAGTATCTTAAAAAAACATGTTTAAAGTGATATTAAATGTTTTATTTTAAAGCAGGTTATTTTTTAAAGATGGTGTTTGCTTTTCTTCTTGATACACAGCATACTAATGAAATTCATCGCTTATCTCTTCATAAAAAAGAATTAAGATTCTTACCTTAGCTCTATCGGTAGGTTCAAAATCTGAAGAAATGGATGATGTGCCAGGATATTCACGAGAGACAACACATAAAAACTCAGCATGATCCTCATTCCCATAATTGTAAGAAGAACCAATGTTAATGAGCTGTAAAATAAATAAATAAATAAGAAAAATAAAAATATGGTATATTGAAAATCTGAAACTAAATGACAAAAATGGAGATTGATATATATTTTTTTTTTCTATATGCAAAGTTTTTTCTACCCCCTCCATACCTTTAAAAGAATCAAATTACACAATTTAAACACAAATCAACAAAATTATTGTTTCTTCTCCATAAAATCTTTTAATAAATTATTTAAATTTTTTCACACATTGATTTTTAATAATGTTTCTTAAAGCCAAAATGGTTATTACATATAACAAATAATAATAATAAAAATGGTAAAATCAAACAAAGAAAATACTAATGCTCATTCAATAATAAAATAAATACAATTTTTTAGATGAGTGAAATATTTGTCAACTCTTAATTGATTAATCTGAATGTCAGCAAAGAATTTATAATAATATTCAACTAATTATAAATGTTGTCTGCAAAAATTTTGTAGTATTAAATAAATGGTAAATTTGCACTTTTTTATTTTAATGCATTGCATTTCAAAGAATTTGTAATCTTTATAAAATTTAATTTTATGAATACTTTAAGAAATGTGTCAAATGCATTACTGAACTAAATAAGATAGTTTTCAGCAAAAATAATTCTTAACAATTACAAAAATAAAAGGTGTTCAGATATCAACTTATAAAGATAGGCATATTCAAACATAATAAGTGGCAACCAAATTAATTTGTTTACAGTGAAACTCAGAAAGAAACAAATTTTAAAATAATGTCCACTCTGGAAAGTACTAAATATTCAAATAAACATCAATTTTTAAAAAAAATTATTTAAAGCTCCCTATTAAAAATTTATTTTATTTCAGAAAAATTATTATTTTTAAAATGAAGTATTTCTAGGTAATCAATTTACCTAGAAATCAACACATATACAGACAAATATTAGTAATTAATGTTATATCACTTATTACAAAAACTACTTAAATTATCTCAAATTCTAAAATTACTTTAATTAGCTGAGGCCATTTTTAAAAGAGAAAATAATTAAATGTATATATTATGAATTTCATCTGCATAGATTTTGAAATTTCTTTAATAAATTTACTAGCAAGAAAACAATCAGGATTTCGATTTTAAAAATAGTTTGCACAAAATCTAGGAATTCCTCAATGACAATATAGAATGTGAATATCCAGCACACATATACATATAAACAAATCTTGGCACATCTAAACAAAACACTAAAATGGCTTTCCCTTTCACATCAGATTCATCTGCAGTGGATTCCTTCCCACATCAATCTCGAGGGAAATGAGATTGCGGACACTTTGGCAAAGAGTGGTGCTGCTGAGACGTCTGCCCTGTCTGAGCCTCTCACTTTTACTGAGATCCACTCCAAGATCACACAGGATATACGGTCCTTATGGATTGTCCCCCCAGTACACCATTGGTATCAATGTTCTCGTCCTGGAGGCTCCCTGGCTCATGGTTTTTCTCGACAGGAACAAACCACTCTTTCTCGTTTTAGAAGTGGCCACCTTAAGACATTGAAATTTACTGATGGACTCAGGAGCTTCGATACTTGCACCAATTGTTCAGTTGAACAGGCTTCACCCGTTCACATCCTTACGTGCCTGGGGCTCTCCAAGCAGGATTTATCGGACAACCCTCTTTTGGTTTTGGATTTTTTGAAAGTGTACGACGTCATGGACCTGGTATAGCACTGCTGGCCTATGGGAGCATGCAACAACAACAACATATAAACAAACAAAAACCTAAAAATTAGAATCCACTTTTAATATTGCTCCAATTTTATTAAACTGGTTCTCTTTTGGCTGTACCGAAAATCCCATCATCATTAACAAAATTCCAAATTAAAAATAAATAAATTTGCAAACCATTGTTTTTCATAAATATATAGCATAGTAACATCGCACCTGCTCAAATTTCCAACCGTCAGACATTGTTGAAACCATCTGAGTGAGCTCATCTTCATGACATTGCAGAACTCTGTATACATGCTTCCTTGAATCATTCTAATAAAAGAAAATTTTGTTAAATATTACAATAACCACAGTAAAATTGCAAAAGTTATTAACATTCTACGCTTAAATGTAAAACTTGAAAGAGCTATGACTTTAAATATAAGATCATAAAAGAAGTATAGAGGTTGCAAATATTTTCAGTACATGCTAAATATTTTAAACGAAATGCAGAATAAAATGACAAGAAAAAATCAATTAACAGAATGTCTTTTACACCAAGGGTATCTAACTTAAATACTAGCAAACACAACTAAATAAAATCTAATTATATGTATATTGGATACAAAAATAAAAACCTTCAGTTTTTATAACAAAGGCTTATTTTGAAAACAAAATATAAAAATGAATAAGATAGTGACAAAATTTTTTCTTCCTTATGCTTGGCATCTTTTTGCTACCTTCTTTCCTGGTTCGGGAAATATCTAATATGCATTGATTATCTTCATAAACTGACCCAAGGTGAATGTCAGCAATTTTAATCTACATTTAATTATTTCTATAAGAATAAAACTATTTGCAAGTAATAATATATACTTCCAAACATGGAAATTTCATATGCCAATTTTTGAGTGTCTTCAAACCTGGTTGACAAATATTTACAAAATGCAGGCATAATGAAATTTTGCTTTCAAATCTTGAGATCTGCAAAGGATCTCAAGCATCCGAAACAACAGCAATAGTATATTAATGGCATAATAGGAATATGTTTATTATTGTCTCCTGAAAAATTCTCCAATAATGATGTGGGAAATAGTGTGTTGAAGTAACATGACTAGAGATTTATCTTTATGTTTTTTTATTGATACTTACATATAATTAAGCCATTTTAAAAAGAACATTAAAATTACAAAATTATCACATAATTCCCCCCATAGTTCAGTATATACTGTTATGTTTACTAGGCAGCAAAGACTTGATGTCAAATTTATTTATTTGATTTACACATTGTTTCTGTGCATATCATGCATTTAAAATAATCTTATAAGGCAGGTTCAAAGTATTTACCAAAAGCATTGACACACAAATAACATCCATAAAGCCTATTCCATTGCTACTATGAATCTTCCTATTAAAGTGCCATGCATAAAATAAATATTAATGTTTGCAAAACAAGAAACACTGCATGTTATTTATAAGTAATCAATGGTTTAACTGAAATAGACGTGCTTTTTTTACAAGGTGCCACTAAGTAATTCCCTATTGCCCCTTTATATAATATTTATGAGTTTAAATAGCTATTATACTTTTGCTTTTTCCAAAGTAATTGGTTTACCCTTACATTTTGTTGATAATATTCTGCATCACACTACATATAAAATTATCATAATTCACATTTCCTTTTTGTTTTGAGAACTATAAAGAAATAAAGATTTTCTCCATGCCTAATGCAATAAAAATGTTTAGTTATTAATAAACAAAATAAATAAAATTTCCATAAATGTCATACAATGCTTATATGTAAGATTTTTATATGTATTATAGTAGTTCCAAGATTCAGCTGCCAAAAGCAATCAAAATATATTGACAAAATTGTTGCATCATGTACAATAGAACTTAGTATAATTTTAAGGTTACCAAAAATAAATCTGGGAGCTGTTTTAATATTTAATACCCAGAGTTCCAATTACAAACATGTTACTAATTTTAGAATTAATTAGGCAAAATTTGGGTATATCATCCTAACTGCTTATTCAGTACATTAAAATTAAATATTTTTTAAAAACTAATTTAAAGATATCCCCATAATATGAACCCTTCAAAGTCTTCTAATACTCTAATATCTAGATAAAAAGTATGAAATGTAATAACCTTGGTCATTTTCACATGTTTCTCTTTAATCTTTTCTTTTATTAATCTGATTAATTCTGTGATGTTGTAGAATTCTGCTTCTTCCAATACTCCTGAAAATACATATAAAATTAAATAAAAGGAAAAGATTAATCTGGTTGTGATCTTTTAGAAGCAAATAACAAAAACCGTAGTGCAATCAATAATAAACTATCATTTGATGACTTTCAACTTCACCATGGCAACTCCACTTAAATGTGTAAAATTTGTCACAAAAAAACTACAATATTTCAAACCTTTTCACATGGGTCTTTTTTCTTTTTCTTTGTTTTTCTTTCTTTCTTTTCTTTTTTTTACAAAAATGAAATTTAGGGAAAATGTGTATTTTTTTATAATTTTTTTAACACAATTCTTTTAGTCTGGCTTTTTCTTACAAATAGTATGATGCAAAAACTTATACACAGAAGTATATGCAGCTTTTGATTTACATTTCAATTTTCAACTTTTGATTTGATGAAGAAAATGTATACAACTTTTGATTCAAACAAACTTAAAACATCACCATGCCATGGTTTCAAGCACCTCAAATTTCCTCTTTTTTTTCATTAAAGAGACTTTTTTCAGTATATTTGGTGAAAGTCACAAAAGGTTATCGTTCAATCTTGACAGATAAGAATTGTGCAATCTTAAGGTGCTTAGGAAAGAATACTATTTGACGTACAAGTAATGTGGTTGTTTGTAGCTTTCTGTAGATAATCAATTTGAATCTTCTTTCCCTACAATATCAAAATCAGCAACTCACCTTCCTCTGCTAAATTTTTATTTATAACCAGTTTTCCATGACGAAGGTAATTTAAAATGGGCCCAAAGTATGAAGGATCTCTATCAATTAAATATGCACCAGTTTCATCCTATAAAAATAAGGAAAAGAAAATTATGAATATGGGTAAATATTTTAACACAAAAGAAATCCTATCCATCAATGCATACCACTTTATAGATAATTATTCAATGCATGATGAAATTAATCTAATTTGATAAATTATAATCATGAAAGTTGTGTTTTTACAGAATCGGATATTCATAATATTCTTCAAGTATCATTTCTATATTCTTTCACCCTCTCACTATTAACCTGTCCCAATCCAGATATGATTAGTAGTTTTGATAACCTTCAGGAATCAGAGGATTAAATCTTCCTTTGCAAGATATAAAATTATAAGTATTTATTTTATCAAATAAAAAATATCTGGAACTTTTCAATGTTAATTATTCAGTATTTTCAGCAAATCGACATTATATTTTCAAAAACATCTAATGTTGTACTTTCCGCAATAATTTTACATAATATCAATAGATAAGTTCTTAACATAAGGGGAATAAATAGAATTTCTCAAATTTTAAACGAGATTCAGTCTTAGACCAAAATTATTAAAACAGAATTACAGAAATCCTCATTCTCAAATCAGGGCCAGCCTGATGCAAAGTTTATATTACTAACACAAAATAAATGATTTATGTTATTTCAATTATTACTAAAATTTTATTTAATTTATTAACAATAATTCAAATAACAAAAATAATTGCTTCATAAATTTATAAAATATAATTGTGTATATGAATTATTAAAATATAATTGCAATATACGATTTTTGTTTCATTTTCTTGCATATTTTATAAAAAATTCTCTGATAATATCGTAAATTAACTTTTTGCTAAGTTGAATCAAACACATATAACTGTGAAAGATCTTAATGAAAATGCAAATTTAAATGATATGGCCAATCTTCAAAAAAGTAATACAATTCAAATAAATTATTTTTAAATAGATGTTATGACATTGCTAAGACAAATCAATGGCGAGTTTTGATTTTAGTAAACAAATAAGTCAATATTATCACATAGTGTCACTTTTAATTTTGTGTGTGTATTGCCATTGTGTTTAGATTGCATGCATACGATTGTTCTCAGCCAATCTATAAATATCATTCAAATTACATATGATACGTTATGCATGCAATAAATTTTGTACCCACTAAAAAAATGCCTCATTCAGTTTTGATTAGAGCTGTGTAGCCAACTTTTGATATTTGTACACATTACCTTGCCTTTAAGTGCAGAACATGAAATATGTACAAATTATGTGATAATATTCAAATGTATATATATTAAGTTTAAACCATGAATTCCTATACATTAGCACAAATTTAAAGAAGTTTCTGAATTGCAAAGAAACAAAATTAAACAAACTAATTGGTCAATGTGTTTGAATTCTTTACTTTATAAATTTATCATTCATTTGTTAACTTCAATAAAATATTTCATAAAATATCAGTAAAAATGGGATTTATGATATATTATTTACATGAACATCATAAGAATTTTGCCATAATTTATCATAACAACAGGCCGATTTATTACTTCAATAAAATGCTTAGTTCTATGAAGAAATTTGTAACACATTTGTTACATTTCATTGGATCAATTCACATATATATAAGAATAAATTTTACTCCATAAATGGGATGAGATTCCATAATGATATTAGATTATAATATTCTAAAGGAATTAGCAATTTTTGACAAATTTCTTATTACACCAGATAAGTCAGCTGCTGGAATTAGCTTTTTATATGTAAAGTTAGTTATAAAACATTTGTTCAAAATATATCCAAAATTTTGTATCACACAAAATAGGACTGATTTTAATATTATATCAAGTGGAATACATTAATAACAGTTCTGATTTTTAGATATTTTTTCTTAATTATTACTTTTAATCCTTTTAAGAACTAAATTTACAAGCATTTCTTAGACTTTTCAGCCATTCTTGCTATAATTCTTAAAACTACAGATCGTCATTTAAATTATAATCAATTTAAAGTAGTATGACGCATTAATTCCACTTATAATTAGTTTTTTTTACCTTCCAAATGAGTAGCTAAATAATATAATGAACAATTTAAGATTTGATCTTTAAAAAAACCATATGCTTTCATGATTTTAGAAATATACATATGATCACGTTTTCCCAGTTCAACTAATAAACAAAGGTTAACAGGGAAAAAATATATTAATGAAAATAAAAATTCTTTATATTTTCCTTAACACTTCCATATTTCATTAAACAGATAACGAATTACCAGTGAAATGGGCGAAAATGACATAAGAAATGATAAATTCCAAAACAAGACAAAATATCAACAATCACCTTATCAGAGTTTAAGTCTGGGTCCTCTTGGCATAACCGGTATAAAAAGGAGTTGGGGTCACGGCAGAGCGTAGTTTTAGTTGTCAAGAAATAGGTCCCGCCGACATTTAATTTTACCCATTGAGTTTTTCTGTAAGATTTTTCATCCGCGTCTTCAAAAGATTCAGATTCATTGCGGTCGCTGTGATTTAAATAATGTTTGGTAGCCATATCTCCTCAAATAAAAATATCGATTATAAACCTAAACAAAAGAGACTATCCACCTCACGGTTCCAATCAATGTCACAGTTACTCGGAACAGATTTGATGCCAAAAACGAAACCGAAACCTGAAAGGAAAAGTTAAAATTTTCTCCGACAGCATCAATATGTTCGTTTCAATCTTCAGCTTTCTCCAAGATGATAAAATCTCTACAATTTCCATTGGTCTGAATTAAAGCTAACGGTTGGATAAACTGGGAAGAGATTTTTTATTCCATGCATTAAAATGAAAGTCGATTTCCCATGAAAAGTTTTCATGGAAATCGACCCATGAAAAGTTTCCCATGAAAAGTTTTCATGGAATTTCAAGGAATCATTTTCTTCCACAGATGGTGACAACAGTGAGCACAAACGTCAGAGGCGGTCTACGCGTGCCTAGAGACGCGCGACGGCATCAAAATGCAGTTGATGTACAACGTGGTGCTAAGCCGACGGCTGTTTTATAACATTGCAGTTTTAGATCCATGAGAAATCCACTTATCACAAAAAATTTTACTCTCATTACTTTTTCTGTTAAGAAAAGGACGGAAGGAATCAACAAAATGAAAGACTGACGTAATTAAGTCCTAAATTGATATTTATGTTATCATTATATGCAAACGATTCTATTGATCAAACGAGAAACTCGTATGTTTTATAAAGAATATAATAATATTATAATAGGAATATAATATTATGAATACCAAAGAAAGCCGAATAACTGTATTAAAACATTGTAGATTATGTAGTATAGCTTATGCGACTCTAAAATTTAAAAATATTATAAAAGTAAACTGTAATGTAAAAATATTAATTTTAATTCTAGATATCATTTGGCATGAGTAGTTATTTTTAAATAAACCATTTCGATAAATATTTTTTAAATGCTGAATATTATATCACATTAGGCAATATAATAAGAACAACATTATAAATTCTGCGTTTGTCACCATTATCAAATATAAAGCAATGGTATGTTATAATATTGAAAACTTCGGTTTCATATTCAACGCTATAAGAATATTATAAGCTAGCTGCCTTTGGCCATTAGCTGGATCATAGGGATTAATGGATGTTAAAACTTTCAATTAAATATTTTTTGTATTTACGCCTTAATGGCCTCCTCAGCAAAATATTGTGCTTCCAATTTTGATAGACGTATGGCTCATACTATTTAAGATACCTTACATCGTCCTGTACATGACATTTCCCCAATTTTCTGCATATATCTTCATATATCCAATTGTATCACAGGAAACAGTTGTAATATTTAAGAATGGAAGCATATTAAAACATCTTCCAAAAGTAAGTAAATAAAATTTTATTACATTTCCTCACATGATTCCAAATTATTATCAATCCTCTGTCAATTGAATTCTCAGATAAAGAACGCATACTTTTGCGGACCAGATCCTTTTCTTTCATGGATTTAAAACCTTTTCTTTTTGTGAAATTTCTCTTGCGGAAAAACTTTCTCTTTTCAATGAAAATTCTTTTTATGGGGCAATGCTATCTCACTCAAAATAAATAAAATAAAAAAAATACTTTAAATTAACAACCTTATTTAAATTTACTTGATTTTGATATATGTTGCAAGTTTCTCGTCGTATCTTGGTGCATAAAACTTTAACACTTCGTTACTCATTGCAAATATTTTTGCTATTGTTATTTTTTACTGTTGCTTCCAAATAATATTTATTTAAATCACAATTAAATTATTCAAGGTTTTATTATTCTATGTAAAGAACTTCAAAAAATTTAAAATAAAGAAAAATGTCATTTCAATTTTCTATTTTTTTTTTTATTAATATAATAAATATATATAGATTGTATCAAAAAAGTGGTAAAAGTGTTTACTTCTTGAGAGAAAGTGCACTTAAACTTATATTTCCAACTACAAGTTTTTTTTTTTTTTGAATAAAGCAAATAGATTATGTTTCAGCTTCTACGGAGATTGATAATAAAAAATTTTTTAATGAATTTTTATACTGCCTTTACAGTATAAAAGTGCCAATTTGTAAAATATGTTCTTTCCATTCATGTATGCACACACACATTTTCACTTTTCTGTTCATCTATGAAATCTGCTGAGATAAGAAAAGGCAAGTTTATTTACTTAGACCACTCACCTTCGGATGGTTCATGAAAGAGTTTATCCATCGCATGAATTAGTGATGCTGCACATATCATAAGCTATTAAAAGATTGGAATCAGAAAATAATAACACACTTATAAGCACTTATTAAAATATTTTTAAAAGATCCAATACTATATTAATTGAAGTATTTAAAAAAAGTTATCCCAAATAAGCTTTTTCGACACCTATAGAAATTTAAATTTTTCAATCAATACTTGTGTATAAAAGCCGTTGCGTTACAATCACATACAGCATAAATTTCCAGCATTTCAAAACGCTCATTGTAGTTGAAATGGTTTCTTTTTTAGTTTTTCAAAAGTTCCTTGATACCTTGATGATTCAAAAGTTCCTTAAAAGATGAATGCCAATTCTCATAACATTTCCTTCTATGTGACAAATTTTTACGAAAAATATTTTCAAAATCAGTAATTAACTTATAATTTTTGTTAAAAAGAGTTGAATGTACTTTGATGAAATCATAACTTAAAGATGAGAAATATTTAGTATTCTTTTTTTTTTCTAAAGCATTTGAGTTTCCTTAAGTTTTCAAATTAAATCTATGCATTTTATTAAACAGTTTTCCTATTTTAATATTCGACAAATTATGTTGAGGTCTATTTCGTTGTCCCAGCTTTTAAGATTCAGTTTTTGATATTTAATTTCTGTATTTCTATAAATAAAATTCTTCATTAAAAACTCCAAAATAATTTTAAACAAGTTAATTTTCTTTTTCAAATTATTGTTTAATAATTTATCTTTTACAGCATTTAATATAAATAAAAATATTTTTTTAGACAAATGATTTAAATAAGTATTATAACCTTATTCTTTTCATGTAAAATAAAATGCGCAGTTGATTTTATTGGTACTTGTTTTTTATTTTATAACATATTTAGTTATTTTTGATAAGAAACTTGTTATTCAAGAATTTGTTGTTTTTAATTTAAATCAAGTTTCTCATTCGAAATTTTCTTTTACCTCACTGCATAGTTATAATATCGTAGAATTTAAAATTGCATAATTTTTAAGTTTGTCCAGAAAGCTAATTGAAGAAAGGGAATGTCGTGAAGGCAAATTAAAGAATTTGTTTCTCATTTTAAAGCAAATTTTATAAACGGTACAAATAAATACTATCCACCACCCTCGTTTCATTTACTCTTGATACACCAGTGTATAGGTCTATATGAAAACTGAAATTTTTGGCTTAATATTTGACAGCAAACTGACAAGTTTGCGTGTCTAATTTTACACGGGTAGAAACTTCTTTTAAGCAGGAAAGAAGTAAGCTCAGTTGAACATCCTAAGCAATGCAAGTTACATCGTCCATTTTCTCTTTTTCAAATTACTAAAGACAGCTCTTCTTATTTATTTATTTCAAGATAATATCTATTTAAGCAGTTTTTAAATTTCTACTAATAATAAAGCAAAACGTGAGAGGGTGTGTTGGCAATCTACAGGATAGAACATTAGATCTGGAACTACCACAACTGGTGCAGAAAGTGAATATTTTTTATCATAGAGGTGTTAATCCCTTAACTGCTTTATTTTTTTTTTACTGTTTGATAAGATGACATCTTCTATTTTGGGGGGTATTTTCTTATTTTGATTCAAATGGAAATCCATTGAATACTTGACTTATCTATGCATTCGAAGTAATTTTAATATTGAATTATAATCGTTATGAATGGTTTATTTTTTGCTTACAACTATGAAAATTCGATAAATCGATGCACGTATGGCATTCGGACAAAACAGTTTAGTGATTAAAATGATTCGGAACATTGCAAATCAGTAAATTTATCCCATTACATAGAACACTATGTGATAAAACGTTTTAAAAGTAGAATCCAAAATAAAGTAAGAAAAAGTTGTCCAGAAAAAAAAAACTCATCACTGCAAAAAAGAGAATTTTTGGGAAAATTCTTTGAAAACTTCACGTTTGAGAACTGTAAAACTTCTAAGGAGTTTACCAAAATGTTTTCTATTTCAATTTCAATCCGAAACTATCCGACGAGTGCTTAGATCCTTATTAGTTAGTTCTTTGAAATGTTGCAAATTATCATTAAAAATATTCTATAGTATACATAAGATTACAAAGTTGAAGGATTCGACTTTCTGTAGTCATATTAAAAAAAAAAAATGTTTGGTTTCAGCAAAAAAGTTTTCGTGTTTACTAAAGTTTTATCTCTTCCATTTCAAATTGAAATTGAAATCTTACGGTAGATGGCAGCAGATTAGAGAAACATATAGTACAATGTACTGAATATCTTAAGGCTTCTGTAATAGTACGAGTTATGTGACTATGAGACTACTAGTCACATATGAGTTATGTGACTATGAAGGTACATAAAGATTTAATTGAAAATTTTAGGGAGTCAGCTGGTTTGCCATTATTCCTGACTAGTAAATAAATGAGTACAGGGAATTTAGAGAATCATTTACTATTTCGTGGTCATGCCGTAAAAGTACCGAGAGAAATATTGAAATTTTCTTGAATAATATCATCATACACATTACTGAGGGGTCCACGGTGGCCTGGTGGTGAGGTCTCGGCTCGTGAGTCATAGGCTTTTAAGTTTGAGACCCGATTCCACCGAAGAACCGTCGTGTAAGGGGGTCTGTTGCAAGTTAAATCCGTCCTCCCGCTGGTGTGGCGTGGTGTGGAGAGGGGGGCGCCAGCTCAGGTGCCGTCCTCGTCATCTGACAGCGGTTCAAAATTCCGAGGTCCGTCCCAAAATAGCCCTAGGTTTGCTTAAAACGGGACGTTAATATAACTAAACTAAACATACCCATTATTGAAAAGAGTTTTGAGACAGAAGATTAATGAATATTTTAAATATATCATATGAAATATATCTATCAGGAAGGCTAATTTGTTTATCAGGAAGATCAGTTGATATATAAAGATTTCTGGAACTGATTCCTTAATTATACAGAAGCGCAATATCAAAACATTTTTTCCCCTCGTTTATGAAGTCTGTTTATAAAACGGTTACATATATTCATGCTTGATAAGAAATCGGTCATTTTTTTATGATTGGAATTGAATCCTCCAGTATTATCTTTCAGATCATATGAAATATGTATATAGGGCGTCGCCTATCTTTAGTCAGAAATACGATTGTAAATAGATGGCGCTATTCTATAAAAGCGCATTTCAAACTAATGAATATTGTGGTTTTAAGAATTTTTTTAAAAATATCAATTACATTTTGAAGATTTTTAGAATTTACACAATTATTGTAGTAAGCTGCTTGACATCCTAACAAAATTTTAGACTTCAACGATGCATGGTAGAGGTATTGAAATAATTTTGTTGAATTTCACTCTTCGGACGATTTATGAAAGAACGCACATCAGAAAAAAAGGGGCAGGGGATAAAAAGGACATCTTTATTTTTAACAAAAACATTTCTGAAATCTTAACCCCCCCCCCCCCACACACACATTCTTTTTTTACCCAATTAAACAAATACATAAAATTCAAGTTTCTGTCAGTTGATATTGCTTTTTTGTACATGAATTTTAATATCAATACATTTTAGTTAAACTCACTTCTTTCTTTCCAAGTTTTACTTTCTCTAACAACATGCACAAGCAAGACAAATTAGATCATACCCAAAGAGCGTCTCTGCTAGTTCTATAATTACACAGTCGTAGATTTAATTCGCATTTTTTTATCGATTTTATTTAGTAAATTTACTCTGGTAAATAAATTGCAATCGTTGGCAAGAGATTAATCTAAAAGAGAGGTGTAAAGTAAAACCGAATTGTGAACTATGAGCAATTGCAATTACGCCATCTGTGAGCAATTAGAAAAATTGAAGTGTGCCAACAATTTATTTTCTGAGAGAAATTGCCTTTGGAAAGGGTATTCTCAAAGTCAGTATTTTCATGCAGCATAAACCAGCAAAAACTTTTTCGATTTCAAATTGCTTTTGAAAAGAAAGGTAGAATCAAAACTTTGAATTCTTATTCGTAGTTCACATTTGACACTAAAATAAGGAAATAACAATAAGAAAAAATGGATATATGCTATTTTCTTGTATACACAAGCTGTCGATGTCAATTACACCACTTTTGATCTAATTTTTAAAAAAAATATTTAAGTGCAACATTGATGTTCTTGAGATTTTAATTACAAACTTTCAAGTTTCCAACAAAAATTTCATGACATTTCCTGTAATCTATATCCTTTAGTCAAGGAAGTTTTACTCATCAAGTAGAAGAGTCAGAATTCAAAAAAGTTTGTCGATAATAAATTACCCTTTAAAGGACTTTTGAACCATCTATATGTAGAATATAGTGATCCTTTGTTGTTAGTTTCATAATTTCTTCGAAGTTTATTGATTTCTTTTAATTTTAAATTTTAATACGGCCACATTGTTTGAACTTTAATCTGGGAAGGTGTCACAAGGCAGATGTGGGTATTAGTGAAATAAATCTAAAAAAATATGTAAAAAAATGAAACTAAAATTCGATAGTAATGAATTAATTAACAACTATAAAAGGAGAAAATGAAATATAAATGCATTTGTTATTATTACTCTTGCTGTTTTTTTCCCCCCTTCAACTTCATTCATCCGTATTTGTTATCATCCATAGGATGACACTATTCTAAGTCAACTAAAATATGAGTCGGATTTTCTTCAGAATTTAATTTTCAAATAAAATAAACCCTGTTTATCTCTCTTTTACATGTAGGGTGATTAAAATTAAACTGAGGGTACTCAAAGGTCCTTAAGTCTGTTTCTATTGAACAGATACGAATGAAATTTCACAAATATGTTATTTAAACCATGGGGCAGAGACTTCTGACAGAAAAAAAATAATTTGAAATTATTATTCTAATAGCAGTGCATTTAAAACATTGTTTTAAAATTAAATTTATTATTTCTTTCTCTTGATTCATCTTTTCAACCACAACTGAATATCTAAATTATTCTGTATTTAGAAAATCTATAATTTTATGAAAAAAGGCAAATTTTGATAAACTTATATAATTTACTATGCAATTGAAAAGAAACAAAAAAATAAATAAATAAATAAAAAGAAAAGAACAAACAGTTCTAAAATTTAAAAGAGCGTAAAGTAAATTCCTTCTTGTATTTTGTGTATCGTCTCCAATAAAGACGATCTACATTTTATTTCAATGCAAACGATAAATTGCTGCGAAAAGAAACCTTCGGATATTTGATTTTGCAAACGGAAAAAATTATGATAAATAAATAAAAAAAAGAACAAAAAGTTCAAAAATATAAAAAAAATTAAATTAAATTCCTTGCTACAATTTGTGCATCGTCACCGAACAAACGATGGCACATTTTATTATAATGCAAACGATAAATTGTTGGAATAAGGATAGGAGAAATAAATAAATAAATAAAACTAAAAATGTGTGTCAGTGCGTCTCTCATCTGCCCTTCGATATGGGAAAGGATGTCCCTCATTGAGTGGAAGTTTCCGGACATTTCGGTCCCGTGGCCTTGCAGTTCGATAGATGTTCGAAAAGCGCGCTAAACGATAGTAAGCGACGTATAAAGTGAAGTGAATTGTAGTAATTAAAACTAGACGCGTGACAGAGATGGAAATAGCGCTACTAAGAGTAAGTTTATGCTGTTTGAAATAATAACACACACGTTACAAAAAAGCTTTATTGATGCATTGACACTTTAAACGTTTGCATTTGCTGAATTATAACAAAGTTGACTTCAGTGATTGTAATGATTGTTCTTTCTCAACAGATAAAGATTACTTCTGGAAGTGAGTGATTATCGTCTCAAAATTCTTTTCATTAAACTGCAGGATAAATAGTGTTTTTGACATGATTTCGGAAATTTCATTTTATTAAAATGAAATTTCCGAATTTCAGAATTATATTCTCACTGATAACCTTTGCAAAGTTTTTTAAACTTTCAATCTACCCCTTATTCTCTACAAAATATTTAGTCTTTTATTGAGTTGTTGAAATTAAATACTCAGTAATACGGTTTTGTATAC
>JAPMOR010052242.1:232911-249876 GCA_026543865.1 Argiope aurantia | reverse complement strand
ACACACACACACACACACACACACACACACACACACACACACACATTGAGCTTTATTATAAGTATAGATTAGCCGCTTTTTGAGACAACTTTATTTGCCCAGATTATTGAATTTTTAAATTGTTAAACTATAAATATGAAATAATTTTTTTTTAATTTCACGTTGTTATTAACGTATTAAGTCAAGTTATCGTGTTATTTATGTATCGGAAAAAATGTATTTAATTCAATCAGTTGCGATCCTACTTACTGTGAGTGCAAATTAAAAAAAAGTGTACATATTACGAAATAAAAGCGGAAATGAAAAAACCCGTTTCGGAATTCATGTTCAAAGGAAGCAATTTTTTTAAATCCTAATTTTTAACGTTAGCAAAAGCAAGCGATTGAATGCAGTGATGAATGGATTTGAATTTCCTCATAAAATTAAAAACATAGTTACAGATGCTCTTGACTTCTATGTTTAATGTTTTGTTCAAATAGTATGATGATGGATGAATACATTGAAAACAAGGTTTCCTAATGAATAAGTTTAAAGAATTATGGCAAAGCCTTGTTTTGCAAACTGCAGAAGCCGAGAAAATTTAATCTCCATTTAGCAATTTATCATAGTCATAGATTGTACAATGTATTTAAAAATTTTGATAAAAATTTAAAAAAATAATATGCCATTTTCTTATAGTTTTTTTAACAATAATTTTTTGTTCTCAGTGAGAGATTTTGTGATCCATCTCTATCTATCTCTTCATTTAATAATCTGCTTTGTAAAGAGCCAAGGCTTAGCTGCACATTTGCCTTCATTTTTTTGTAAAGATATGTAGATTTGATATCAGAATGCAATCATGAGTTTTTTTACACGTTTTCAGTAACTGAAACAAAAAAGTATTTTCAGATTCAAAGATTTTTGAAAGAACTGCATAGAATTTTATATAAGTAAACACAACTTCGAAAAATATATTTAGCTATTCATTTCTCTTTAAGACTTATTCATAATCATCCTAAACCAACTTTCAGTGGGAAGTGATATCTTGTCATCAAGAAAGGCATGGATCGATGGGATAGGCGTGAGGTTAATTTGCGGTGTGACAATATGTCTTTCATATGTAACTGTATTTCTGTTTTAACGAGTAGGGATAATATAACAAATGGAGGCGCGTGGCAGCTATTCTTTCTTCACTGATTAAGCGCTTTAAGCATTTAAACTTCTGATCAACATAATAACAATGTTTCTTTCTTCAAAATTAAATCATGCGATTGCAAGCCTGTTGGGTTAAAACTATTTAAATAATTCTAGAGGATACTTTGGTTCTATATAATGTCTCTATATTGAATTGTAAGAAATCACAAATATAATAAATTTAACAATCATCTTCTACAATGCTTTGCACAATGCCATTGATTTTTTTTTATCAACTTTCATTTTTCAAATTTAATATGGTTGTGTTGATAAATAACTTATTTTGATCATATAATTTTATGGTCATTTTTTAATTTTATGTTTAATTTAAATTTTAAACAAGCAACGTATATGTCAAAATCTATAGAAAATTCCTATCTATTGATGACGTATTCGGCAGTATAAGCTTGGAATTTATTGAGAAAAATGGAGGTGGATTACAGAAATAATACATAGGATAACTTTTTTTCGAATTTTGTTTTAAAACAAATGATCCTTATATCCTTGGAATATATAAATATAAAAATTTCAGACTGTTAGTATTTAAAATGCAAGCATTTGTTTAAACCTCTTTTAATATTATGAAATATATTCGCTATAATTCTAATATATTTTCTATAATTATGAAATGTATTAATATATGAAATATATTTATGAAATATATTCTCAATAATAGACTGATGTCTCTATATTAAGGGCAAATGCAAAATTCTAATTTTTGGAAACAAAGAAAAGTTGTGAGTGGCCGAAACACTCTGGCGTAATTGCTATATAAAATAATAGGACATAATTACAAAAATCTACAAAATATATGTTACTGATGGGTCAATGAATGTATGTAAATAGTTTGAATGATGTGATCAGAATTGAAATTTCACAGAAGAATGAAAGGATAGGCGGAATAACGTGAAAAACAGATATTGTACATGCGATATGCTGATTTCTGTTTTAGTATAGCAAAGGATATGCATCAAGGAAAGCGTACAAACATTTGGAAGAATGAGGATAAATTAGATGAAACCTGTTCACTCAAAAGTGTTGCTAATGGATTCGAAATTGTTAAAAGTGTTATTGGGCAGTTATAGAAAAGATTTTATGAAACTTGAGCAATAACAAGATATTATAATTCCAGACTACCAGCCCAAACTATTGCGAATGAATATCGTTATGTACTATTGTATTGCTAAAAAGAGCTATTGAAAATGAGTATTGTTATATATGGCAAGAACTAAAGTAAATTTCAGAATAATTACTTCAAATTAATGCAAGGAATATAAATTAACATGGTCATTAAATTACCAAGTTAGATGGTGACCCAAAGATGAAACTGCATTACTTTGTCTATATTTCTATAAAAAGAATGAAAGAAAGAAGAGATATGAAAGGCGTTAGGACACGTGGAGTGGGCTAAATTCTAAAGAAATGCATGGTTCAAAGATGAAAGCAGATTTTGTTTACCCCCCTTTACATCTTATCCCCCTTACAAGTACATCTGGAGTAAATTCAAAAGAGACTAGTCATCTGTCAACACCTTACAAGTTGAGTACTTGTTGTTGTAGTTTTGCGACTTATGGCACTTTACAAGCCCGCTGGCGAAATTATCTGTCAGCGATTTAAGCCGAGTGAGCGCCTCTTGTTTTCTCAGTAGCGCTAACTAAGGCCAGAAGTGCGACTTAGCTACTTCATGCATCACATTCGGTTGCACAACCCCTTTTTACAGGAGGGCACATTCACACACCTCACAGATAGGGGGGGGGGAAACCCATACCCGAACCGGGACGCCCAGATCAAGGGAGCACGGGGAAGACACGCTACCCCTATGCCAGGACACCGGCAGTTGAGTACTGCAAATGGTGATGTATTACCTTCTGAAAAAGTATAAAATTTCAAGGGGATACGCAGTTTTACACTTTAAAAAGGATTAATTGTGAATGTAACTTTTTGTCAGTATATTATGTTGCCTTACATATACAACTCTTACTGTGTTATCAGAAATAATTTCATCTTCGTTGATGATAATACCTAACATCATTGATCAGCCTTTTTTTTTTACTATCTTACTGAAAGTAAAGTAATACATTGAATGGAGTGGATTGAGTTCTCAACTAATCTTAATCTCTCAGAATGTATATGAGATATCCTAAGGAAATGCATGGCCGAGTATAATCCATCGAACGCTTCGTTTAGAAATTAAGTAGAAAAGGGAGAAACCACTTCGATCTGTCAAGGATAATCTGGTACAGAGAATGTGTAATCGATGCTACGCTTGCATTGCATGAGGGGAAGGCAATGCACAAAAAGTGAAAAGGAAGTGATATCAAATTCTTAGAAAGATTTTATCTATGTCTTCAAAATCCATAAATAGATTTCTTGTATATCCCAAAAATTTATTACTGTTTTTTCTTATGCATTTACTTAAGGTTTGTTCGTAGTTTAATATTTATAACTTGTTAGCATGCAATTTCTTTTTTTTTCTCGCAATAGGTTTTTGCATCTTAATTTAGGGATATTAGTATATTTTCTCATAAAGGGAAAATGCAATTAAATTTCTCATAAAGCGAAATGCATTCCCTTCAAGACCTGTAGTAAATATCCTTGTCAAACCTCCAATGAATAGGGTGGTGCAGTTTAGCTAAATTCCATACTTCCTATGAATTTTCTCTTCTTGAAAGTAATTTTTCATTTCCTACACGTGCTAACCTTTAACTACCACATACTTATATATGTCCACAGTAGATTCTGTGTATTATCTACTACTAATGTATTATCTACTAAAAGCATATAAGGAAGACTTTATAAAATAGCTGTAGATAGCCATCTTTGTGCTAGCTTGTAAGTATTTCTACTTGTTCGTCTTGCAATAAATGATCTTGAATATGAGTTCGTATATGACATGTCCATTTCTTGACACAGACCAGAGCCATGCTACTGTCACGAAAAGCACTTCCACTTCTTCTGAGACAACTCAACTCCTGGAATTCCTAAAAACAAAATCGAAACTTTCTTCGGAAACTTTGCGATGTGTGGTGTTACAGCTCCATTGCATATGTTTATACTAAAATTCCTGTATATAATTCTGTAAATAATTTCAACTAATTAAATGACTTAGTATTTTTTTAGATTGGATCTCTTCAGCGTTGATGACAGATTGATTTAATTTAATAGCAACTCGAATTAATGTCGATTCGTACCTTCGATGTGACTTCATTTCAGCGCGAAAAGAGCGATCGCAGGCGAGGTGAGTAATCCATGTTCATTTTCATTGCTCATCAGTTTACGATTGCCACAATAGCAACAATATAGGTGGGTTAGGCAAGATTAGATAGTAAATGGGAATTGAAATATGTATATTTCTTATTCTTATTTAATTATTGAAGTGGCTAAGTGAAAAACAATTGTCAACGTTAAAACGTTTTATTCAGAAAAATGAAATCTTAATTGTTATTTAAAAACATACAAGCAAAAAAAATCTTGATTTTAGTCCTTCGCACCGAGCACTCTAAATCTAAAGTTTACATTTAAAATGGTCAATAAATTTCTGAAAGTAATTTGTAACTAAAACATTAAAAAAGATGTATAACTTTGTTTCACTTGAATGTTAAATTGACACTGTACAAAATAAATAAATAAACAATTCAGAAAAAAAATATTAAAATGAAATCTACGATCACAAGTTTCAAGTTATCATGTAAGAACATTATTATTTTTTAAGTCATTATTTGTCTTACTTCATTTAAGTCATTAACCAGTTTAAACCGGTTAGAAACAATCACGAGACTTCTTTATCGGCCTCTATCCTCCCCCCTCTCTCTATATATATAATGATAATTTTTTTAAACTTTCATTTTCAATTTGTCTAGCTGGCAAACAAAGTTTTGGAGCTCGACCGATTTTGAGATGAATAACAGCTATGATGTCATAGTTCTACGTCAACTTTTTAAAAACGCATCGGCTGTCAAAGAAGCATACGTAATAATTCAGCAATACTGGTAAACGCAGGTCAGCCTGTTAAAAATGCACCTGCTTTCAAAGCAGCATACATAATAATAATGCAATACTGGTAAAAGAATGTAAAAAAATATATGCGATTAAAAGATGATGATGAAAACTGCTATTAATGCTTTATTCATTGCCTACGCGATTTCGAGCTTCAAAACCCCCCTAACCAAAACAACATCATGTTCTCACATGATAATAAATCGATAATAACGTTTAACTGAAAGGAAAATAATATGAAAAAAGAAAATTGGAATTAAACTGTTGATTTTTTGAAAATTAGTTTTTACTCTTAAATTGTTATCAGAAATGTTTTAATAAAGGATCATGTTATTGAGTCGCACTATGGTTTGTAAATGCAATAAAAAAAAAGCCTTTAGAATATTTGCAAATACCGCTGAAAATTTTTCATCTTCGATTGAAGAAACTGTCAGTCTGTAAATCTCGGTAGTTTGCCTGCTAACTATATTTTTTTAACTTTTCATGCTGTCTAACTGTATACTGGAAGGCGTACAAAACATTTTACAGGAATAGTTATTCAGTTTAACAAATGGTTCTTCTCAATAAGCGAATAAACACAAAACACACTAATTGAAATAGAAATTGCTTTTTGTATTGACACACATGGTTCGCTGCCCGGCTCTGTGACCAGAATTAATTTAGCTCTGCCTTTCTGCACGTTTGGCTATTAACACTGGAAGGATACGGGTTCCTGAATGGATGACTATAATTAAAATGTCATTTTCGTAATGCTAAATTAATACTCTCAACTCATTAGCAGAAATCGTTTTCTTAATTTTAAACAGTGATGAAAGGTAAGACTGGTACTCTATGAATGCTGATTGGAAGGAAGATTTTTTATTTTGTTCCTTAGAAGTGTTTTCTTTTGGAAAAGAGTCCTAAGAAAAAGAAGAGCAGCTTTAACAGTTCAGTAACTTTAAATAAGCGTGAAACATAATTGCGTTGTTTTATTTTTTAATAAGTAGTAATAGATATGTTTTGTCGGCGTAAAGATTTAAGGAATGATGATAAGTTGTAAATTCAGGAATTGTATTCAGAATGTAAACTGATTAAAATAATTAGCGTTACTTGTAGTTGCATTCAGAATTTTGGCTTGACTCCCTACACATCTGTTTATTTTTCAAAAAACATCCCGGCGTTTGTTTTCTACAGATTACTCCATATTGTTCTTTATTTATATAAAATTAAATATCAAAAATAATTTAAGGAAAATAGTAATTTTTTTTGGTTTAAAACAAGAAATCTAATATATGACAAGGTTAGGACATCTAGATAAAAATGGTAAAATATTTCAATGATTTGTTTAAAAGATAATTTTAAACAATACAAATGAAAATAATTGTTTTTCATTCTATTGTTTATGTACATTGGTAAAAGACTTCAGCATAAAAAAAAGGGGGGGGGGGCTCAAAAAAGAACAGCATTTACTTCTAAGTTAAAAAAAAATTCTTTAAAAAGGATTTATTTACTGCTGATTTAAAGAAATTGAATATTCGCAGAGAGCTTTAATATGTATCAGAAAATATATTATGTCAAAGTTTTCTCAAGAAAGATAAATACAGAAAATTCGAAAGAAAAATAATGGATGAAATAATTTGCAGTTCAGACATTTGAAACTAGGCGGTTACAAAGATATATTAATAATGATATATGCTTGAAAAATAAACATAAGTATATTATATTTAATGAACTCTAATAAAATATAATTGTTTGGCCAGCATAAGAATCATTGCAAGGCAAAATGATAGGTTTAAGTAATTATTTGATTTTTTAAAAATAATTTTTTTCTTTTTTAATTTTAAACCAGTGGAAATATTTATTCTCGACTTTCTCATATGTTTTCACAGTACAATGCATTTTGTGTTGAACTGTATAGTATAATAAAGAAAATTAAAATATTTTCTTTGGATCTCTGAATCAAACGATTAGTGAAAAATTTGAAATAGACCAACAATTTATTGTGAGGCTCATTTATCAAATTTCATTTGTTTAGGCAGTCGTGCATTTTGAGCTATCGTACTCACACATACACACTGACATACTAGCAAACCCTTTTATCCATCGGCGAATATGATCAAAAATTAGAGTCTTTATAATTTTTTGCAAAAACCCCATATGCAATAAATTTGAGTAAATATATAATAATTCATTACAATAATTTTTGAAAACTGAGTATACAGTAAATTACATTTTGCTTAATTCTAGACCTTTATTTTACTTTTTACCTATTATTCTAGAACCTTTAATTCAGAGTGGATCTTATGGGCTTCAAATAATCGTTTCTAATACTTATAAGCTGAAATTAAATAATTCAAAGACGCTATAACTCGAGGTAAAAATACTACACATTACCTCAAAACACCTGAAACGTTTTATGAATTCTGAACTAAATAAGCAGGACAATTTCTAAATTACGGAACTGAAAGTGTCATCTAATTAGACAATAAAAAGAGCAAAACAGTTAAAGAGTTAAATTGATCATTCACAATCACTCGATATCATTCCGTTCCTTAGCCTATTCATTCAAGCCGTTTGTTATGAAAACTTTGCAAGTTAGTTCGATATAAATACAGCTTTGGCCTTGATTGCTCTTGCACATTTCAGTGCAATGCAAGTTAGATTTCACACATTGGCATTTCTCTCCGCAACTTTTATCATATTCACAAGAAATTGGCGATTTTAGAGCTTCGTCTCTACCCCCATTCACCGAGAGATCGTTTCAAAAGACATAATTTAAATTAAGGCAGACTGTATATAAGATCTTCCATTCCTCGCCAAACCACGCCAAATGGGGTTGTTTATCGCACTAACGATCCATTTTGGCTTAAATTTGCATGACGAGGAATAATTGCGAATGATCGACTATGGCTCTATCCAATCAGATAGAAATTTACTTTTTGCAACACAGCAAAAATTATCTAATGTAGAAAATCTTAGAACTCAAGATTAAGCTGCTCTATACACTTGGAACAATTCATATTCCAATTAAATTCACATGAATTTAAATTTTTGTCAGTTTTGGGAATTTTATACTTTTAAGATCTTTATATATGTTTCTGAGCATCAATTTCTTCAAAAATCAACATATCAGATTTTCTTCACTTAACTATAAAACACAAAACGTGCAACATTGTGTTATCATACAAAAAGTTCTAGAGGAAAACCTATCCTTTGATGTTTTAAATGTTTTGTAGAAACAGTAAAACCTTAATATATATTTTGATATCCGTTTCCAATTGCATAACTCCTGCAATTAATCAACTAGCTGGAGTAGTCTCACCGAAACTTTTTCGTATATTCTCTAAGGAAGTTCATCTTCTTAATTGTGAACATTGAGTTGAACAACGATTATCTTTTTCGTGGCATTGGTGAACGATTGTTACGAAAAATAGAATTTCGGCATGATTATACCATTTTTAATGAATCTATCGTGAAAATATAGAGTTTGAACATTTTTTATAGCCTGATTTACACCAATATTTGACACAAAACTACAATTGCAGTCATAAGATAACTTACTGAATTTCATTGACTTAAATCATTGTAAAAGTCATACATGTGAAGTTCATATCGACAAGCTATTAACTTTTTGATGGACTTGGTTACTAATTTTATATTATATTTTAGATTCTAAATGTGTACCAAATTTTTTCTACTTAACTCTTTATGTTTTAGAGTTATCTTCTATTGTACCAGACTTCCAGTTCAGTCAGACATTCTTTCAGCCAGACTTCCTATGAATAGGCTTCGTTTAAAATTTGATAAAAATTTATAAATTTGGTCATAATTCCGTATACTAAATTTCATACTTCTAGCTCAAAGCCTTTCTTGAGTTATCGGGTTCATAGACAGTTTGACAGACATAATGTCAAAAATTTATTTTTAGGACTTGGGGTGGTCTGAAATATAGAGATTTATCAAAATTCCGAGTTCGAATCTTTTGACGGTTAAAATACTTCCTGTATATTGCATATACGAGAAAGTAAGAACGCAGAATATATCATAAAACAAATAGTAATTTTAAAATGATATAAAAAAGACATTTAGAAGACATGCTAGCATATTTAACGCAGTAGATTAGCATGCAAATTTATCCTATTCCGTAATACAACCAATAGACAATAAGGCGTTTTCGCTAGCTAGGTAGATTTCCAGTTTTCATATTTGGAAGTGTTTCTTACCGACCGATTGAGACTAAGATTGGAAAAGAACTACACTTTTAGTCACAAAAACCACATACCAAATTTCATATATATAATTTATTACGTTTTTGAGTTATTTAATTTATATGCTTGTGAAAGTACAAACCGGTAGACCAGCGATTCTCAACCTGTGAGGCACGCCCCCTAGGGGGAGGCGTGAGAATATCCAAAAGAAAATATTATTTAAAAAAAATGGATTTACTGACTGAAGGAAAGCACATATACACTTAGCAAACAAAATACATTTTGACATATTTAATAACTTTTTAAAGTAAAATAACTTACTAAATCAAAACATACTAAATTAAAAACAAATTTAATAATTATTAGTGACTTCCTTGGGCCTGTCTTCCAGAGCAAAGTTTTTCGAAGGAAGTCTTAGTATTAGAAATAGCCACTCTCAGTTCTGTTTCTATATTTTGTCTTCAAAGAAGCCACAGCAGAAAATCCAGTTTCACAAAGGTAGAATGTTGAATGGTAATAGAATATGAAATGTCCTTGTTTTTAGTGCAGAAAAATCATCCTTACTCATGCCCAAAATTCAAATAGTGATTTATTATTAAATTTTCTTTTAGTTTCGCCACTTGTCGTGAAGTCTATGAATATTTCTTCCTCATCAATTGAGAGTCCTTCGGGAGTCTTATGAAATGAATCCCTAATCCCCTCGTAACTTGCTATTAGTTTATCGTCAGCATGAAAATACTTTTTAAAATTCTTTGCCAGCATGGCTTAATGATTTTCAATGGTTACAAAAACAACTTTTACATGTTCTTCTTCAGCCTTATAAGTTTTAGTACAATCATCCACATTTGCAAACATCGTTAGGTTTTTTGCTTTAAATTTCTGCTCCACAATTCCAATTTTCTATTAAAAGCATTAATTTTATCACTCGTATCCAATACATATGTATATTTGCTCCTTGGAGTTGAAGATTCAAGTTATTTAATTTCTCGAATATGCCGACCAAGTAGCTCAATTTCATCAGAAATAAACCATCGCGAAAATTCTCGGCCTCCTGTCTGTTTTCTTCTTCTAGGAAAATGGCGATTTCTTCTCTTAATTCATAAACAGGTTGCAAAAATTTCCCACGTGATGCCCATCTTGCCTCGCAATAAAATAGTAACGCTGAATGTACTGTACTCATGTCTTTACAAAGTGCGGAAAAGATTCTCGATTTCAGGGATCTCATTGTTTTATAATAAACTACGGTTACAACCTTAGTTAACACAATATTCAAACCAGGACTCATTTCTTTCGAAGCCAAAGCTTCTCTGTGGATCATGCAATGTGTGCACTGAGGCGAGTTTTGTTTTACAAGTGCTTGTATACCTTGGAATCTTCCGGACATTAGGAGCACCATCGGTGCATATTCTGACGCAATTTTTCCATTCTATGTTTGCCTCGTTTATAAAATCATTTAAAATGGCAAATAATGCGAGCGCTGATGTTTTGAGTTCTATTGGTTTGCAGAAAAGTTCTTCTACTACTGACACATTATCACAAATTCGAACACAGGCAATTAAATGAGCCTCTTTATTACTATCTGTTGCTTCGTCAAGCTGTATTGAAAACAATTTATCTCGCAATTTCGAGAAAAGCTGACATTGTACATCTTTAGCTATATCGCTAATTCGACGAGCAACAGTATTATTTGAAAGAGGTACGGACTGCAATTGCTTTTAAAAATTATCTCCCAACATAATGTCTACAATCTCAATTGATGCTGGCAAAATAAGATCTTCACCAATGGTGTGAGGTTTTTTACATCTGGCTATTTTATATGAACTTTGTAAGATGCAATTAAAGATTTTTTATTCACAGACAAAGTTTCTTTAAAAAATGATTTTTGCTTTTTATATGATTTTAATTTTAATTCGAAGAATTCTCTGGGTTTGTTGACGTACTCACTTTGAAGCGTTTCCAAATGTCGTTAAGTTTATTCGTGCTTCGAAATTATTGAGAAAAATGTTTATATTTCGATTAAATTTTAATTGAAACTCTAATAAAAAAAAATTCAAAAACCTCTTTTTTAGTAAGTATAAACTAATAAGAAATGGGAAGTACATAAGTATAGAAGTAATTATGTGTTGAATTTGATAGCTGTAAATCCATAAATCTACTCTGTAGAGCGTTTTCAGTGATTTTTCTACCATGCATGAAGCAGCATTATGCAATTTACTGAGAACATTTTCCATTACTAATAATTTCACCGCAGTTTCGCTCATGATATGAAATCCGTTAAAGATGAATCAAACTTATTTTTTTTTTGTATTTCTAGTTAGAAAAAAATAAAAAATCTTTTGCATGTCATTTTAAAGGATTTCCTGTGAAATTGCATTTGAAGTTTCTATTTTAGTTTGTAGAATGACCAAGTTGGAAGAGAAAAAGGGTTGAGGAACAGACAATGTATAGAAGTGGAGAATAGAATTTAATAATAAAGAAAGATACTTTTAAAGTCTGTCGTCTCAATTGATCGATCCTTTGGTGAATGCACGAAAAATAAATGCGCGCGAGAGAAACATTTAGAAAGTATTTGCAAGACACAAACCGCTTAAAGGTGAAAGTAAATTTAAAATAAATAACACGAGTTTTCAATATTTAAAGATAAAACTGCTTCATAAAAAAAAATTCTAATCTCCTATACGAAACATTAAACCGTTGTAATCTTTTAGAACTTCGTTTCCCTTTGTATTATTTAAAAAAATATTTAAATTTATCATGTGGCAACACCTCTTTGCTCAAAAAATATATTTAATAACGTCATAATGCCTGAAAGAAAAAAATTGGTATTGTTGAAAGATATTTTTTAAAAACTTTTTATGTTGTGTCAGAACGATTTTTTTTCTAAATATTCTACGAACTTATTGAGAAGGACATTAAAATTTCGACTAATTTTCAAATAAAATCTTATTAAAAATTTGAAAGAGATAAGGAGAAATAAAAAGGCGAGCCTCATTCTAAGCGAGCACCTGTTAGCTAAAAAAAATAAGAAGACGTGCCAAATTTGGTAATTGCAGATCCTTGTAGAGCATTTTAAGTGGTTGTGTTTCATATGATGCATCATACAGAATTGTAGGCAATATCTAGCATATTAATAAACAGGTTATGTGAGGGCGATCAGGTACGCTCAAAACAGTTTTTATTTTTATTTTCAACTAATCAATTTGAAATTTTGCAAGTATTAAGAAAAACACATTAAAAATTAATTGCAATGTGTTTATTTATTTCTGATTTATAGACATAAATATAATATTTAATAACACAGCAATACATTTTTTTATTACTTGTTCTAGACATTTTCAAACAAAAGTTGGTATTAAATTTTATGTTTGAGAAAGAAATTTCAGAATAAAAGCGAATAATAATGTAAAATTTTTGATTTTGGAAAAAAATGCCCCATGAAGTAAATACATCACCTGAATATCAAAACAATTTTTATGAGAAGGCCAGGTCACTTTTATAAAACCTTTCATATATTTATATAAAATTTTAGAAATTTTGAAGAAAATTTAAAACGCACGAAGCATTCCAACACGGGAAATCTTTCAATTTTATGAAAATAAACCCTTTTTTTTAAATAAATAAATGCCCTGAAATTTGAATTTAGTTAATTAGTTTCTTGAAATATAATTTCCTTTATACATTTAAATCTTTAACATGCATATAAAGTATATCATACACATTTCTGCACTATAATTGAATGAATATTTAATTTTAAATATGGTAAAACATTTGAAATCGTATTCATTTTATTGAACCTCAAAATGTTTTTGCATATTAATATAAAAATAAAATATTTGATTAATATTATTTAATTTAAAATTTAAATATAGTTATATTTATAGTATTATTAAACTATTTTTTGAATGATAAAGCATCCAAAATCTATAGAAACCTATCTCTTTATCTGTCAAAAAGCAGGCATAATACCTAGTTATACAATTTTTATTTTTTCATAATATCTCCAAAGACTTTTTTTAATATTTAGATATTAATACATCTTAAAGTTTAAAGTAGAAATTTAAAAAATATCGATTCATTTTTCATCCAAAAAACGAAAAATGAAATAAGCGACTCGTTTTTTTTTTTCCATTGATGAAAAAAAAGCGATTATTTTTCATCAATGGGAAAAAACCCTGATAGTCTTAAAAGTACTACCATGAATATAAATTCTAGCATAGCAAGAAAAGAAAAACTTTTGAATTTTCTTAATAATACATGATTATTTCATTCATAAATTTATTCCAGGGCCATTGTATAATATTACAAGCGCCTAACTAAACAAGAACTTTTTTCTGTGAATAAAAAAAGGAACAAAGGTTTTTTTTTAATATCATCGTCTGAGAAATCTCTACACTGCCTATCGTCTCTAATAAAAAAATAAAGAAACTAATTTAGAAGCATGAACGAGAAAAAATTCATTTATTATATTAGTGGGAAAAATAAATGAAACATTAAAGTTTCCTATTATTATGAAAAGTAAACCTCATGGGGAAAAAAAAGGAAAAATTGAATAATATACATTTAAGTACGATTATGACTAGAAATACTGAAGTGAGAAAGATTCTATTCCCCAAATTCTTTAGAATAATATTTGCAAATATCCGGAGGAAATATTGATTTTCAATACTTTAGAACACCATTAAAAAGTCTGCAAAATTCTTTCTTTCAGGATCAAAAGATCATTTTTGAGCGTAGATGTATCATATATCATTACCTACTCACTTTGAATTACGTTGTTGATTTAAAATTCTTATGTTGCTCTAGTGCAGACGTTTGAAAGAGAGGTTTTGAAAGAGACGTTTTGCAATTCAGCTCCCAATATCTGATTACTTTGTAGTCATTCAAAATATTATTAAATCTCATTATTAGAATTCTTTGCTGTTATTCAAAATAAAGGGTTCCGCTACAAAAGTTCACGTGCGGTTTCAAAATGTGTGTTTATATTTGGCAAGAAAACGGAATCAAATGAATGTTTTATCACTATTCAACCATTTGAAGCCAATTTTTAATATTTTTATCTTTATTTTTAGAGCTGCTAATTACTTTCTCGTATCCGTAGGATAGAGAAAATATAGAAATCGTCAAAAAATTCCATATTTTGAAGAATCTCCACGTTTTAGATCTCCCTGAGTTCGAAAAACATATTTTTGGATAATGTCAGTCTGTCTGTCTGTGACAAAAATAACTTTAAAAAATTTTGGGCTAAACTGTTGAAATTTGGTATATCATTTTTATACTAAATTTGCAGATTTCTCAGAAATTTTGAATAAAATCTGATCAGAGAAAATTCAGTCTGTTCGAATATAAGTTAACACGATAACCACAAAATGTAGAGAGCTAGATGGATAAGATTCAGAACACAGATTTAACATGTATAGTTTAGACACCTATCAAATTTTGAGTCAAATTCAACTACGGGTCGACTGTCTGTCGGTCTGTACTTATAGAAACATGTAAATGCAATAGTTCAAAATTGCAATGACTTAAATATATTAAATTTGGTAGATGATTTTGAGATAACAAGTGTAATTTTCTGTCAAACCTTTGTTTCACTCGATTGTGTTTAAAGCGCAAATTCGACTTTTGGATACTATTAACGCATTCCAGGGATTAATAGCCAAAACACTCGCCAAGTATAATATGATAGATGCAGTAAAAATGCTAAATTTCCGCCAAAAGTTAATATTTGGCAATAATTATACGCCAGTGACATGACAAGTTTATTAGAGAGTATGAGAGAAAGTTTTGGGATGAACTCTCCCGCTGTTTTTTATAATTTTGGTGCATTCATTCGTTGCCTATTTGAGAGGGGAAAAAATGTATGCTACATGAAAAGCATAAATTTCATTTACAATATTATGATCTGAAATTAAAGTAGAACTTCCTGCTAGATGATGACAGTTTTAATTTTAATTAATTTTAAATTTATAACATTAAAAAATCTTTAGCGTTTTATTATTAATATTATCAAATTATAGGATTCTCATTGGAATGCTGATATACAATGAATCCAGATTTATGATTCTCTGTTTTGTACGTATCATTATCTTCATTGATTCTATTCAATTTCTTCCAGAATTTCATTAAAATTTAAAGGATTCAAATCAACTGAAAATTAAGCCTAAGAAATTTAATAGATACTAGAGTTTATATATTTATTTAATGTTACTTGGTTAAATCCGGCTTTTTTTTTGGTATTTTCGTATATTTGCTGCATATATGTACGTCGGAGAGTTATGTTTCATATTACTGTGAAGTTCAGAAACCTACTTTCTAATGAGCATAATGTAAAGCTGGTAATTTCTCTTTCTTTACTTTTACCAGTTTTTTGAAGTTTGCCGAAGCACCTTTCTTCTTCATCGGCGATAATTTATAACTCATTTCATATTCATATCGCGTGAAGTTTCATTTTCATAATGATAATTGTGGCACGAGATGCCATGTTATATTTCCGTGTTTTAATTTATTAGTTTCATAGTTAATTTATAGTTTTTTTTTTTGTTTCTTTATTTGTAATGCATATTTTTAGCGACGCTTGAATCGTTCAATTTCTTTCTTTTTTTTTCAAATTTATGCTTCTTATCAGAACATATGCTAACAAATGTTTTCTGGCCTACAAAAATTGCTTAAAAATCCAATTTCCTCAACAGAGAAACCAAATTATTCATTAAAAAAACTTTGATTAGAGCACATGAACTACTGAAAAATAAGTAATGATTGAAAAAGATGGAAAGATATTATTTCTATATTTGAAAGAGGAATTTAAAGAAACATATTTGGTGGAATTAAATGTGATAATTATTGAAAAATAAGAAAAAACCGGAAATTTACTGATTATTTAAAGAACCAAATATTATTAATTTTAATAACAATACATTGTATTAAATGGACAGGACACTTAATTAGGCTGGATGACAGGCGAGCCACTAAAAAGGCCTTTATGGCTAAAAAGAAGAGGATTAGAACTTAGGTGGGTTGACTGTCTCGAAAAGATGCGAAATCCATTTAGGTGACAAATTGCGAAAATTTAATCAAGAATAGGATGGCATGGAATGGAATTCTGTGGAAGACTAGGGTTCACCGGGGCTACCGCGGCAATTAAAAATAATCTAAACATATGAATTACTGTCATTGTTTTATTGATCTTGTACCATCACTTTCTGCGCTTCTACATATAGGGAAAATAGTATTTTGTATCATATTTCTGAGGAAATATGCTTCTTTTAGTAAATCTTTAGGTGTGAAAAGAATACAAACCAAAACATACGAAATATAAAAGATAAAGCATTAGGAATCGATCATATAATGAAAGAAAGACATATTAAAAACACCGAGGAACTACCAAAAGAGAGGCAAGGTAGGCTGTAAACAAATATTAAAGGAATTGCTTAAAAGAGTGAGGGTCCTTTATTTAAGGGATTGTTTTGACACGTGTAGTCTTAGGAAAGGGAAATTTAGTTATCTTTAAAAGAATGTGGTAAACATTAGGGATTTTTATCCTTCACTCGGAGTGTGAGAACCTGTTCAATTAATATATATATATATATATATATATATATATATAAATATA
>JAPMOR010052242.1:216674-232811 GCA_026543865.1 Argiope aurantia | reverse complement strand
TTATGGTAAGGAGGTATGATTTATATTTTCTACTTCATGTTTGAGACGCTGATTAAACAGTTTTAAAGTTTATAGTTTCAAGAACATGGATTGTTGTTATGCTATCTTATTTCAATACATTTTGTCCATTGAAAGTTAACCATGAGAGAACTCGATTTTTCAGTACGCACAATTTATTCATGACATAATCCGCAAGTTCGACAAGACTTTATTGTTACAGCAATAGTTTTTATATTGATGCAATTATAAATTCTGAACTATCTTTAATATTAAATTTATAATCGGAAACTATATCATCTCAATTTTTTCGTGCGTTTAATGCTAGATGTGGGAATGAAAAGTTTCCAATATGATGGTTAGTTCTTACTACCTAGGTGGGCTCAGAAATGGTGTAGGGTCGTCTACCCTCTACTGACGACGGGTCTTGCATTCTACGGGAGGGTGTTGTACCGTGGCTGGAGACAACCTTTGAAATTCACCCATAGTTCCCATCTATGCTGTCGCAACATTTCGGTCATTCAGATTTTTCAATATACCGCATGGTGGATCGGATTAATCGTTTGTGATAAACTTTAGGTTTCTTTTAGGTTAAGAGCAATTACGCTTAGGTTAAGCATTATTACTCTTAATAAAATGCTAGAGATGGTTGGTGAGTGCAAAAATAAATTAGGATTGTTTTTATGTTTCTATTTATTAATAAAAGTTAATTTATTTCCATCAATTTTGATCCTCTTTTAAACAAGTTTTTATAAAATATTTTTTCGTACATCACGTTTTACATACATCATATCATTTTTTATGCTCCAGTTTCTTCATCTTGCATTTCGTATTCTTGGATCATTTTCAGAGGAAATCGATTTCTTTTTATTCTATGCTATCATTGAAAAACGCATTAAATCTTTGTTACTTATCTATCCATTTGCGAAACATTGTTGAAAACACGAGCCAACTCCAAATTAATTCGTAATATTAATAAACACATTTCCTCTTCTGTTGAAATGATAGACAGGTATTCTCCTTTCTAGCGCAAATGAAAGTAAAAGCAACTCGTTCTACAACTCGCCACCAACCGATGGAACTTTCTTGAAACAAATTACCAATTCTTACATATTCCTTCTAGTTGAAGGTAATTTGAGGACAGCAAACGCGGTCACTCGCTTGTGAACGCGGAGTTGCCACTCGCAGTTTTGCAATTATTATTATTCCGCTAGTTTTTATTATTTTGTTTTGGCAATGCAAAAGTGTATTGAAGGTTGTGGCAGTGTTTTCCTTCACGGAAACAGAAGTGTAATAAGATGCAAAATTTACGGTATTAGCATTTTTTTTTCCCTTTTTCTTTTGGCGGTAATTAAAAGTCGCCAAAACGAATCATACTTATTAAATTTGCATCTCTTTTCGTAACATCTGTAAATGATTAATGAAATGTAGATATTAATTGTTTTTGAATAGCCCATATTCGTAAAGAATTCATAATTTTATTCATTTATCGAATCTTCTTTTTTCAGTTTTCTTAATTAATCTTTTTGTGGTTCTTGCGTTTAACTGTCGTCAAACAGTTATAATGTCTTGTCCCACAAGGACGAGACATTATATATATTTTTATGAATGGTTTATTTTTGAAAATTGAAGGTAATCTTGCATAATTAATTTGGATATAAAATACAACTTTCCTTTGCAATATGTGAAGTCATTCTTCTCAAGGTAAGTAGAATATTATTAGACTTTATGCTAATTTTGGAAAATATTATTTCAAAGCAAACGATTTTTTTTCTATTGTAAAATTCGGATAATCATCTATTCCATTTTACCAATTGGATTCTTGGACTTTGAAATCTATTTTTCACTTTCTAAAATTTTCATTTTTGTTTCTAATCATGAGAATTTGGACAAAATGATATATATTAATTAATTTTATTGTATAATGGCAACGACCAAGGAAAAAAACCTGTTCGTTAAAACTGTACTTTCACTAGTATTTAAGAGTCAAGTAAATATTTCAGGAAAATATTTTGTCCTAATCATTCCCCTAATCTCTTAAACAGAAAATATCTAAAGTTCTCCCCCCGATTTCTAAAAATTATCTGACTTCGAATACATTTTACTTGATATTTTGTCATCAAAAATCACCAACATCAAAAAAAGCACCAGAAATATTCGCCTTGAAACTTTTTTTGTTTGGTCCTTAATAAATGTTTATCATAAGATTGTCCTTTCTCTTTATACAAATTACAGCCCTCAGACAAGATCGTAAAGGCCAAAATTGGTCAAGTTTTCATTTTTAGAATCCTGTAAATGAACACTTCAGACTTCGTAATATATTGTAAAAAACCGCGAATAAGAATATACAAATTTTGGTGGCATTTTCGCCGATTGAATGAAATTAAAATTTGATAGTGAATTGAGATTTTAATAACAAGATTAAACCAAATTTCATGTATCTAAGCTATTGTATTTTTGAATTATGGCGTTTATATATATGAGAATATATAAGCGAAAAAAAAATATCTTGACGGATGTGATCCAAAATTTAATTTAAATCTAGATCTTTCAACTAAATTTTATTCATCTAGTTCTTCGTACTTTCTAGTTATTATGTTTACTTACACTCGGAAGACGGACAGACAAAAATTTTTTCCTCTTAATGGATTTTATTCAAAATTTGATAAAAATCTTATGCACCAAAATTTATCTATCTAACTCAAAGCATTTTTTAGTTATTCTGCTTGTAGACTAAGATAATTCCAAAAATATGATTTTTCGAACTCGGAGGTGTCTGAAATATGGAGAGTCGTGAAAATCTCGAGCTCTAATATTTTGATAATTAAAATGTCTTATATTTGCGCATTTCATATACGAAAAAGTGAAAAAATTAATTACAACCTCCGCTCCATCATTAAAAAACGATAAGGCATATACACACATGGAAAAATACCATCTTTTAATCCTTTGCAATCAGAAAAATAATTCAATGCATAATTTTTCACCTATTGTTCATTTCAGAATTCCGAGACCTGCACTTTCATACTGTGCACTTCTCTAAGGGGTGATACGCAAAGAGATGAGCAGTGCCTCTTACGCCCGCCCGCGAATAATTTGATTTCACCCTGTTGCTAAATGTAAATATCTCCTACTTTCAATTTTCCTTTCACCCTTATGAAAACTATTGCATTTCATGATTACACAATAATTTATTTGATAGCGAAGATTGTGGTCTGGGGGAAATGACTTGAAGACACATGTTGTCTTTTATGTGGTTTATTGGCAACATCAACAACAAAAGGCACATGATTACGCCATAGTGTAGTAGGCGCTAGAGAACTACATATAAAATTTCTCGGGAGAGAGAGAGAGAGAGAGAGAGAGAGAGCCGAGATCACATTCCCACTAGTACAGGAGTCAAGTTCCCTTCCGGAAAAGAAAAGATATACTAACATCAACAGTGAGACCACGTGATATTTAGCTAGCTCCGCCCAGGAAGACCACGTGGTTAACCGAATTCTTAACACACCCTTGTATGACTAAATAAATTTAATGACGAATTATGGCTTCCTGACGCATGCGCAAAAGCTCTGAGGGTTTTAGAATCCGAAAATGAACAGTAATGCAAGAGTCTGTTTATTTACTCAAAAAAATAAATATACATAATTTTTTTAAGTTGAATTTCCTCGAAAAATTAATCTATTTCTTCTTACCATTCTGTAGGTACTTTTAACAATTAAAAAATTAATAAATAAAGCATCAAAATGATATGCCAACATGAATGATGAGTGAATAGTGCAGCGAGTTTAAGTTCCAACTTCATCCTTAATTCACTAACGAAAGATAATTGATTACATTTTCTTCATTGATTACATTTCATTTCAGGCCTTTTGAAATTTATTCATACTGCATTAAGAACAGGAATCGTGTATTCATTATAATGCTTATCTTTTAAAAAAACTTTGAATTCTTTAATGACAGTACGGTATTTTGTAAGAAGTGGCCGTGAGAAAATTATAAATACGTTTGAAAGTTATACTTTAAATTTCATTCTGTTGTCCCGCCGTGAAACTAATTTTTGAAGACAGTGGTCATTGTCACTTTTATCGATCTGAAGTTAATCACTTTCACAGGTGACCTACTTTTCATTGTTTTGTTATCGGTAAAGGTTGTTCTCGGGTCTTACTAATGATCTGGTTTGCATTTATTTGGGAATGATTATTGATTTGGTATGACCTATCATTTCATAAAATTTCAGAATCTTTTTATGCAGAATTCCTGAACAATATTTACGTGGAGTAAAAGTGGAATGATAATTTGAACAGCTCGTTTTCGGAATTCCTTTTATGCTGAAAGAAGCAATGTACGACTAAACAGAAATTTTCCAAATGTATAAAACGCTTCTTAATAGGCTTTAGCTGTAGTAATAAAATCGTAGTATTTGTATGAAACTTTTAGACGTCATTATATTTCTTAATATTAGCTTTCATAAAAATACCTTAATAATTAAAATTGCTAACAATAAATAAGTAGGTATATTTGTTTTCATGCATGGATCTACATTTGGCTTTCGTCAGTTATAAAACATGATTGAAAATACAAAGCATAAAATATTAAGGGAAGTAGAGAAGACAAAAGCAAATCAAAATCACATAGGAAATGTATGGTCAGAAAGGATATCCTGATGAATGCAGGATATATGAAAAGTGACAATAACGGGTGAAATCTCTTTATTTGACGGTATTTAATAATAAAACTGTATTTGCACTTATGCAAAATCGCAGTAACATCTCAAAGTTCTTGCTATTCAAAATTATATACTCTTCATATTGACGATGAATGGAATGGGGACCTCTTTCAAAACTACCCAGCGTTTCGTTCAAAAATTGGCAGCGGAGGCTTGGTGGTAAGGTCTCGGCTTAGGGAGCGGAGGGTTCCAGGTTCGAGATCCGGTCCTACTGAAGAATTATCGTGAAAGCGAATCTGTTACGCGTTAAATCCGTCGGACTAAATGTCTTAACATTGGTGTGTCGTGGAAGTTTGTGGGAGAGAGTGCAAGTTCAGATATCGTCCTCGCCATCTGACAGCGATTAAATGTTACGAGGTACATCCCAAAATAGTCCCAATGTAGGTTTGAAACAGGATTTTAATTCGACTAAACTGAACTTTATCATTTCCATCGAAAGCTTGGTTTAATTTTTTTCCAGACAATTTGAAATTTTAATGCATATATATATAAAATAAATAATTAAAAATAAACTATAATAAAGCAGTTATTAATTTTTGCAAAAAAGCAAGCTACACAATTATTATTTTCGATTATTTTTTTCTTATGTTCTTTATTCCTTCTCATTTACGAAGATTTATTCAACAGTAGACATTGTAATTTTAACATTAAAATTTTATTTTTATTTTTCAGCCACCGTTGAATAGATCTTCATAAATTAGAGTAAAGAATGAATGAAAAAATAACTCAAAATAATAATTTCGAGGCTTATCTTTTAGGTTAAAACTAATAATTGTTTATTACAGTTTATTTTTCTAATGTACCAGTATCGAGTAAAAAATGTAAGTATAATTTTCTTATTGCCTTGTAATTAATTTATTCACACTCAATTAGTGAAGAAAAAATATCAGTTATGCCAAAAATCTCAAATACGCTTTTTATAACAGATTATAGCATATCACATATACAGTGCACGAGCCGCAGCTGTACAAGAAATACAACTTTAGAAAACCTGACTGTTGTTGAATAGATTCAGTGTTTCATGGCAACATAGCGATGCGTTCCAAGGGCTCGCTGTCACAATGACCGCACACAGGGTGTTTTTTTTTTTCTCACCCTTTTTGAAACTCTTTGCTTCATTAGACACATGTTCGTCCAGACGCACGATTTTCGCCCGTGCGGCCACTTTCATTTTCATCGCCAGCTGACCGTGTGTGTCTGGGCTGGTGGACTTATTACTGGTAATGGGGTCACGTGCATGCCATTTTACCGAGGTTATAATTCGAGAGTGCTTTTTTGGGGGTATTCTAACTCTAATGTTTGTTAATAAAGTTTAATGTTTTGATAAGTTAGTATTTTTAAATTTTTAAAGGTTTATTTTTTTATTTTATGCGAAGTATACACAAAAGAGTAATCGTTAGGCAATATGACCTGGAAATTTCGATATTTTTGAAATTATGTCTGTCGATCTGTTTGTGAAAACAATAATTCAGAATGCTGGATGAAATTTGGTATGCCAAAATTATTGCTAAAATAGCTACCTTTAGTGTGCTCGCTCCAGGATTTAAAAAAAATTTGTTAATATTAATCAACTGAAAATAATAACCGAATTGGGTAAAATCAACTATATATATTTTTATCGCCTCAAAGGGCAAAGTAATTACTTCGAGTCTATCTACAATTCATTTCAAAAATGGCAAAAAATTAATTTTTGCTTATCAATATTTATTCTTTAACAGTTTATTATACATTATATGCATTTGTGCTGTTTATTTAAAATTTATTGCATCCTGGGCTTCAAAACAATGAGTGTTTCACTCGTTTCGGTGTTTATTGGAGGGGTATTTTCAATCATTCTTCCTGTCGGAACCATTAACCATATTATTGCATTTATTACTTGATATTTCTCACAAAATTCTCAAAATTCTTTTACAAAAAAGAGATTGTTACATTGCAATATTACTTTGACTTATTTAGGTAAACTTTCTTACTTGTTAAGAAGTCAATTTTGTGTTTAACACTCAAATCAGCTCTTTTTAAAAATCGCTTTGTATTTTCATAATTCAGTCACATGCAACAAAGATTTATAATTGTTTAACATATTTCAAACCTGACATGCACAGCTGTTTATTTAAACCAATCCAGACCCTTCTAGTCTAGACAAAAGAATATAAACCCTATGTCCTGGAAAAAATGAGGTTTCCTTATAAATACAACAATAAATATAATTTATAGAAATACATATTAGTAATTAATGTCGTTTCAAAATGAAAGATCGGCCTAATTTCTACCTCAAATCTAATAGCATAAAATGATGTATCAATTATTTTATTGATCATATTATGCAATGGAATACGATGGCTAGACACTAGAGGAATTTTTATAGTATAAAGCGAATGGCAATATTAATCACGATGACATAAAGCAGCGTTCACTATATCACAAATTTTTGATGATTCATCAACGGGAAATTTGTCTTTTATTGGCTAGGAGGAAGAGTTTCAAAATGTTGATCATCTAAATATTTAAAGTAATAAGGAAATAAATCGAGAGATACACCCCCCCCCCCGCCAAAACTGCTCGATTTCGATAATTTTGATTTTATATATAAGATTGTGACCACTAGACTTGTCATAAAGGGATGTTTCCTCTCTTCCTAGTTCCATTTTTGAGCTAAATCGACCTTCCAATTTTGTAATTCTTTCTCTATGAGGAAATCTTGCGACAAAATTCTCCAACTGAAAGCACTGATACGATTTCGATAATTTCAGTTTCATATGGAAACTCATGGCCCTTAGATATGCGATTAAAAGTTGCCTGCCCTTTTTTCAATCCTTTTTTGGAAGAAATTGAAATTTCATTGTTATTTTGCCAAATTTTGCCATTTTTAATCACTGAACCGATTTTAGAAAGTTCTATTTGAAACGAAAGTTCACCACCCCCGGATATATCATTAAAGGCCGCCTGCCTTCCATCACCTACCATTTCCGAGAGAAATCGAAAAAAAAAAATATATCTTAACTGTACATTCTCTAAGGGAAAACTCTGAAGACAGAGTTCGCCAGCCCCAACCATAGAACCGATTTCAAAATATTTTATTTCATACGAATGCTCTTAATCCCCCAATTCATTATCGAGGGACGTCCTACTTCTTACACTCCATTTCGAAAACATTTATAAGATAAAACATTTACACTAACCCCCAGACAAAATAACTCGGCTGATTTTGCCCATTTTCACAACCAAATTATTCATTTAATGTCTTTGAAATAAACTTAATCAATTAGAATGCTCTATCATTATTATGAAGCTTTTATTTATATTACTCTGGATATTCTTATAATATGGTTTTGTTGTGTTAAGATGCGGTTAATGAAAATTAATTGACATGATTAAATTATCGATTGGATGACTTCGGCGATTATATTAATGGCATTAATCGAGTCACATAGTCGAATTTGATGCAATACGTCTTCTTAAACTAAAAAAAGTAATATTTTAGATTACGACTTCAAAATAATAGTTGGACTTTCTGATTTGTTAGCTAATCTTACAACATGGCGAAATCAGGTGATGAGGAAAATTAGCAAAATCGCTCTAGTTGTGTTTGAGAAAATGTGTTCAAATTTTATTTTAAAATAATTCTCGAAAATAGATTTAAAGGGCATGCATAAATTCAGATGACATACTGAGGAGTCACGAATGATCACATAAAATAAAAGTTGATAAAATCGGTACATTAGATATTTTGTTAGAAAAACATTGGAAATTTGTGATTGGATAAAATATTTCCCAAAAAGAGAGAAAGTAATGAAGGAAAACTTTTGAAATATCTCTGAAATGAAAAGTGATTGAAATAAGTGCCTCATTGATATGAAATATGGCATAAAAATTGCCGAAATTGGTATAGTATTTGTGGCTTGGGGAATAGTTCTTTGATTTTGCCAATTACTCGAAAAACATAGATGGTAAAACGAGTAGTAGAAGATTAAAATTAACATTTGTAGACAAGTGCTAAAGGTGGAATTATTGAATAATTAAAAAATCTGCTCTGTCATCACACTTTTTGCTTTTATCTTGAACTATATAGAGGATTACCAAATACTTTTCCCATTTACCACATCATAAAGCATTACTTATTCGACAGTTTAATTCGAAAAATAGTATAATTGTTTTGCAATTGCATAGTTTATTCTTTTTATTCTTCAGTTCCATTTATAATACTATACCACAAAGCGTGAAAAAATTGTGGAAATATGTTTTTTACTATCAATCATCATTAGAAGCAAAAAATTACTTTAAAATTTTTAAAATTAATTAGATGGTATCCAAATGGGTATTTCAGGGTTACATGTTAACAAAACCGTTATACATTTAAAAGATTTTTTTTAAAAAATTCGTTCTTAGCTTCAATTAGTCTTAGTCTGCACTTTTTCATGCACGATAATTCAAAAATGCAAGACACTTTATATGCAAGTACTTTTATATTGATCATATGTCAGCCATCAAAACAAAACCTAATAGTCTTTATTGTATTTATTGCTCGTTAATCGCATGCGGTTAATAGTAGTCAAGAACATTTATTTAAATATATGGAAGACTACTGCTGTTGATTGTAAAAATGGACCCTGTTGCACAGAGGCACAGACTTTTATTTAATTCATATAAAAAACATAAAAAAGTCTTTCACTAAGGCTTCAGTTGAATTTTTTAAAGAAATGAATGATTTTAAAGTCTTCATAACAGTTCTTTCAATACTCTTTATAACGAACCTGTATGTATCACTCTTTGAATGAGTGTTCGGCAAGATGTTTGACAATTTTAACTTGCAAATCACGTTCCACAAAATGTGACCTTCACGGGATTGCATACCATTATGTCGGACCACCCTGGATTCCAGTGGTTGTTTTTGATGCCAATGGACTCAAAATTTCTGATTTCCGTCTGATTTCGAAACTTGTGACCTTTAAATACCTGCTTTCATATTAAAAAAATATTTGCATTAATTATAATGTTGTAGATTATGGGTAAAATAATAAAAAATCTTGTTTGGAATATAAATAATTATTTAATGAAATATTTAATACTATAAACTAGAAAATTGTAGTTTTTCGTAGAAATTCTTATTTTTGGAAAAGAAATGAACACTTATTGATGCAAGAAAAACGAAGAAACTTTTTTGTAAACTTGTAGCAATGATATAAATATAAGGGATAGATCTGTTTCACATATAAAGATTAACAAATTGTAAGTAAATTAAATATCATGTTTTGCAGATGAGCGAATCTATTGCAAATTTAAACCAGAAGTCGAATTAAGATTTTATTTTTTATTTTGTGGACGATTTAAATGTAGCTGGCAGATCAAGAATTTGAAATATTCGTCCATATAAAATGGCAACGATTGTGGCACAGAAATCGCTCTTATTACTTGTTGTCGAATGGCAACAGTGAAATGTAAATAAAACGCTATATGAATGTTTCTGATGGTTTCGTTGGAGGTTTTAACAACTGTACTTAAATGCACGGTTTTAAGCGGCAGATACAGGCATAGGGAAAAAGTATTGACCAAATGTATAGATATTTACTAAGAGCCATCTATCAAAAATTTATCAAAAGTTAGATTTATCGAAATAAAAGAAAAGAATTGCAGTTTCTTTACTTAAGTGTGGGCCGCGGTGGCCTGGTGGCAAGATCTCGGCTGCGGAACCGGAGGGTTTTAGGTTCGTGACCCGATTCCACCAAAGAACCGTCGTGCAAGGGGGTCTGTTGCACGTTAAATCCGTCATGACCAAACGTTCTCCCGCTGGTGTGGTGTGGAGAGGGGAGTGCCAGCTCAGGTGTTGTCCTCGTCATCTGATCGCGGTTCAAAATTACGAGGTCCGTCCCAAAATAGCCCAATGTTGCTTTAAACGGGCCGTTAATATAACTAATCCAAACCTTCTTTAATTAAGTTTTCCGTTTATATTTTTGCAGTTTTTTTAATTCCTTACATTTTCAAAAACATTTATTATATTCTTGATTAAAAAAATAAAATTCTAATATTTGAGGTATTCAAAGTAACTCTTTCCAACGTTTTTTTTTAAATTTAATTTTATTTTATTTTTCTTCTTAGAGTATGAAATTGTTCATTTTATGAATATTTGGGTGATTTCATTTGTGTTTATTAATGCCGTTTAGAAAAAAAAAATATTGAAAAATTTCTGTGCATAGAATTCTTGTATAGACATTCATTTAATTTGACTTGTTTCATATTTGAAAATATGAAATATTAGAATCTATTTTTCATTCACTTCCTTATTCTCTAGTGATTTAAAATTCTATGTAATTATTTATTTTTGATAAAAACATGCTATTTCAACTTTTTAATACTCAATTATCAATTAAAAAATAAAATTTAATTAAAATTTGATTTGATACCTATGATGACATGGGAGTGAACTTTAAAAATAATTTAAAGATTCCATATAATTTTTACAGTTAATTATAAATTAAAAGTTAAAAATTAGAAAAAGATTAAATAAAATTATTTTATTTCTTAGTATACATATAGCACATAAAACTGTGTTTTAAAAAAATTATTTTTATTCTTTTAATTAAAACCACGATTAAGCGTATTATACATTTCATTTAATTTAAGTTTGATTTGAGGAACACTAAAATTTTTTTTAGTTAGTTGTGATTTTAGTAGTGATTCAGTTTAGTTAATTTTAGTTGTGAGTTAATTGATGATTAATTTAAATTATTTAGTTGCGATACAAACATATTTAGCGTAATTCCAATAACTTGAAACATAATATATTTGTTAACGGCATAAAACATTCTAAACATTTTTAAAGCATTGGCAAAGTATGAAAATAAATATTTCTCCTTTCGACATATTTGTGGTTGGCTAAGAGTTTCTAAAATTCAACTGCATTCACTGTCCACGTTTGTCGCCGGTTGAAATAATTCAATGCAACTCGCATTTCGAGAAAAATTTCGCCGTGACCTATTTTGACGTTTCGTGGCTCGAAATTAGTCCTCTAGTTCAAACTAATTTCATGCAGAATGTTGGAGCCTCTATATCAATCAGAAAATATGCAAAAAAATAAATGAATAAGTAAATTAATCTCGAAAAGCTTTAAGGAAAACAGTGCAAACAGAAAACGTTTGAAAAATGCAAACGTTTGTTGCTATGTTCTGAAAACATGGCCTGCAATTTCTCATCATATTTTTGTCTACACGTGTTTACATGATCATTTGATAATTATTTGTTCTGGGAATATAATAAAAAGTTATAAATGCCCTTGTTCTAGTATTTCGTCAAATTTCTTGCGTAAAATTACTAATTAAATGATTTTTTTAAGCATGTTATAAAATAATTCTCTGTTAAAACGAAAAAAAGTCATTCATCATTCATTCTATTGATTTCGGGTATATAGTGATTATTTTAAAATTACATAATGAATAATTTAAAAAAAGCATTTTTTTGTATATATAAATTAAAAATGCGTAATAACAGCTTAAATACGCACTTCTGTAATTTTGAAATTTTAACAGAATAATATGAACGACTTGCAAAATGCAAAAATCGTTCAAAATGTTCTATAAAATAAAACAATGGACTTACAACGACGAAATTTTATACCTAATTACTTCTTGGATCATTGGATAATAGATGCTCGTAAAGAATTAGTTTTCCAGACTTGACACTAGATGTTTAAATAAAAATAACAATGTTTTTCTTCACTATCTTTGGAGTTTATTTTTGCACAAAAATATGTTTTTGCGCCAATTAAAAAGTCAAAACATTAGTTACTCAGAAATATTATTACTGCACAATTTCTCTCAAATTCTAACACATTTAAAAATATTTTAAGTATATTTTGCAGCAATGCTTTCGATTGTTTTAAATGGTGTGTTAAATTTCCGAGAGTTGTAACGATGTAAAATATAACTTTTGTGCTCTTTATTATTGTAAACAGAAATTTTTAAGACTAAAATAAAGGTAGGAGGAACAAGCTTAAGCATTCTAGTGCATCGATGCTTTAACCAGAAAGTGACCAGAGTTTTGATTCTTTTCAAAGAAATTGTCACATATACGTTTGGGTTTAATAAAATTTTTAATCGCCGTTAGGATTAGAAATAAACTAATGGATGTGGTCTCAACAGTATAAAAGGCAACAAAAAAAAATGTCCAGCGTGACATTTCTTTAGAATGCATTAATCAATTACTTTAAAGTGCATAACGATTTCAAAAATGAATAAATAATGACTTTACAGAACTGAATGATTGATAATGTGACTAAATTTGAGTATTATAGCATTCATATAATTTAGCATTACAATGAAAATGAATGCTATAGAATTCACGTCCATGGATGTATTAACTCATTTGCAGGCCACATCTAAATTAGATTAACTAAAGGATGTGAAAACTATTTTTAGGAGAGGACTATTAATTAATTAGTAAAAAATGGCAGTTTATTATAATTCATTGGAGATATAAAAACTATAAAACTCTTTAGTACTAATGCGATGAATGAAGTCGTAAATGCATATGTAAGGATTCTTTATAATCTGGTTCAAGCAATATATATTGATTATACTGTGGCGGATCAGAAGGTTGCGTGTTCAAATTACGTCCGGGTCAACATATGGCGGATTGTGATGAGCGAGGACCTCACAACATAACATGATACAAAAGTAATTGCTCGTGCGGAGTAGGTGTTAACGGGCTTATAAGCTTTCCACTACAATACTATTACCTGAAATTTTTACGCTATCGATTTGAACTTTAAAACAGGAAAAACAGAGCCTCTAAACGTGAACCATTTTTTACAATCGCGCTATTAGACTCATTTTAGACGCGAACTGTGTCTGTTTTGTGGACATTTGTCGATCCAAGAATTCCATTCAATTTATTTCCTTTAATACAATGAATATTCGAAAATAAGTTCTGGCTGGTATATATTTTTACAGAATTACATTGCGTTTTAAAGTTTATGTATCGATGATGCAATTATAAAAAGTGCATGAAAATGGCCCATGATTGTCTGCTGATGATAGATTATACCTTCATATATCATCTCCAAGGCTATTTTCAGTTCCAGTTCTATACCGATACGCAAAATCGCATGCCAGCACAATCAGCATGAAGGTCAATCCTCACCTTTATTGACAGGCGAGGCACAGATCCCAGCTTCTAAATGCTTTATGACCCTTTCGTTTTGCGCGCATCTTGCTTTTTGAGCGTTTTGTCAGAACCATGTTTGTCCGATTATAGATTTCCGCCAACCAACAGATCTGAAGGCCGAGCTCAGGAGCAATAACATCTCGCGAGGACGTTGGACGCATCAAAACAGCGGGGTTTTTGTACTTCACTTTCGACATCCTCCATTTTTCTCAATTTTCTTGGCCTTCAGAAAAGACGCTCGTGTTTTATTGCCGCTTGAAAAACACTTCTATTTCCGACAATACCTTGTCAACGATTGACTGTGTCATTCTTATTCTCCTTTTTTTTATCACTTGTTCGATGACATATTTTGAATCTTTTGTTGCAAAAGAGTCTTTTGTATAGTTTTAAAAGCATGGTTTATGTAATAGTGTTTATGTGGATTGTGTCATTGATATGTCATAGGAAGCGATTCAGATCTGTATATGAATTTAGTAGGAAGTTGGTGCTGTATGTTCTTGAAAGCATTATTGCTAGAGTCACACTGTAATGAACAGTATAGAAAGCCATAAAAGATATATTATGTATTCTTACCACTGAAGCATTGAGGTACTAAATTTTTCCGTTAAGAATCTTTTTCAAACTAAACATTTTTCAATGGCAGTGATTAAGCCTTTTTGGAATTTTATGTTTGTTTTCCATTAATTGTATTCTTTCGTTTTGAGATAACTGCTTTTAAATATTACCACTTTTGCTTACTTTCTGTCTGAATTTAATAATAAGAGAGATAAAATATTACAGAAATTAAACTATTTTACCACTAAGAACATAAGACGAATTAAATACTGCTTTATGCATATAAGAGGAGCGAGCTAAATCTTGTGTTTACTCTTGAAATTAGTAATAGAGCAATAAATTTCTTATTCTTCATTAAGATATCTTAAAGAGTAAAAAAAATATATATATAACTCTTCTTATAATCCATATGTAACTGATACGTACAAATCTATTTAATCAATCTATATCTATCTGTCTATCTAATCTATCTATCTATATATATATATCCATCTAATCCATCTATCTACATGCATCTCTCTCTCTCTCTCTTTATATATATATATATAATACGCTAACACGTGGCATAGAAATCGCTTTTATTACTCATTATCGAATGGCAGTAGTCAAATGTAAACAAATCATCGTCCGAATTTCAGGCTGCATCATTGAACGTTTTTGGCGATGCATATGATTCAACGCCTCAAATATAGCTGCAAAATATTATTAAAAATGTTCTAGAAAGGGTTCACCGTGTCACCAAAAATTATTCAATCAGAGAAAAGAAATTATAAATGAAATATAAAAACAGGCTTCAAACATAAAGTTTAATCGAACATAAAACTAGGTCCAACCGATGCCTTGTAGGTATTCGCCTTCTAAAATTAATGTTTATATCTCTCAAAATAATTATCTTTCAAACATGATCTTTTTATTATCTTAAACCCAATATTATCTTTCTAGTGATATAATTTCCTTCAGCCTCCCTAATTTTAATATTTTTTTAAAATTCAGTTCAGTATGTCATCTAACAAAAAATGAAAAAAATCTCTAAAATGAAAAACCCATTTTATTTATTGATTGATTTTTTTACTTAGCTTTATTTTTCTGCACCTCTTTTTAATATTTCCTAAATCGTATCTTGTCCACCATTTTTATTAATTTCATAAAAGTTTTCACTTTTTATTTACTTATCTTTGTGCGCGAGTTAATGTATCTATGATCAGTATATTAGAAATATCTTTTTTTTCGAATTGTAATGCTCCCTTTGCAACGTTTATTTTTAAACTTTACATATAAATTTTAAAAGCATGAAATAGTTTTTATTGAGTTTGGAAAAGTGATATATAGATGCGACCAATACTTGTTAAATTTTGCAGTTTATATTTTGAATCATTCTCCAACTTGTCTTAAACTTATTGTGCTGTATAGATTTTGTTATATCCTTAGTTCTGATGTTTTTGAAGCGTTATTTATTGCATTTCTTTTAGTCATATTTTCTTGATGATGTTGATAATCTGGTGGATAGTCAGTTTTGTGAATATGAATGGCATAAAAACATACTTTTCTTTTTATTTAAAAATTATATTTCAACCACTCGTTAATATTAAATTAACGTATGGTATTAAAATCATATTAAAGAAACAAATTAAATCCCATATTTATCATTAATTTTAATCTTTCTTTATAATATATAGAATCTCAAAACATAGGCAAGTGAA
>JAPMOR010052242.1:191333-216664 GCA_026543865.1 Argiope aurantia | reverse complement strand
CATGATGCTCACTGAATTGAAATGAAGTATCTAAAAGCCACAATAATTTATTACATTATTATTCTATAAAATGTTCTCGGTCATCTCAAAAGTTTAGATTTCGAAACAGCAGAAAGAGAATAAAAAAACAAAAAAACTGAAGTTTATAATCTTTTTAGCTGAAACGAATCTAGAGATAATAAAAGCGGAGAAGCGTTTCATTTTTTCTTATGGCCGCTCTCTGTCAAAACAAAACATTTCGTATTTGTTCCATTGTTGGATATACAAGACATGCTAATAAAAGGAAAAGTGAAACTGGCTATCATTGCGCTTCAGTTGTTTCGATATGATTTATGAATAAACACTCGAACGGCAGCTGCGAACTGAAAGTTGCATAAAGGGTTTAGCTCTTCATTCTTTTGTTATTTCATTTCGAAAGACGAGGATAATATATTTTTTTATTTTTAAATTAATTGTCTTATTCATATCTTATAAAACAGAATCACTTGCGATTCACTCATAAGCTTTTGTTTTAATTTTTCTATTTCATATTTTTAAACTTGTATCATTAGCAGAAATCTTTTCTAATCATTTCTTTTATCGAGTTAAAAAACAAAAACAAAATAGTATTCCTACATTACAATGTCCATTTTAATTATCTTATTATAAGTGGATAAATATATAAACTTGCGTGTGGGGTGCACGGAAAAATCCTTAAAAATATTTGGGAACTTAATTTTATAGCTAAAGTTAATTTGTTTCCATAATCGATTAATCGTTAAGATTTAAGATTAATTTGTTTCGATTGTCGACTAATCGTTATTGGTTTGGTTTGGTTATATTAATGTCCCGTTTGAAGTAACACTTGGGCTATTTGGGGACGGACCTCGTAATTTTGAACCGCGGTCAGATGACGAGGACGACACCTGAGCTGCCACCCCTCTACACACCACACCAGCGGGAGGACGTTTGGTCAGGACGGATTTAACGTGCAACAGACCTCCTTACACGTCGGTTTTTCGGTGGAATCGGGTCTCGAACCTGAAGCCCTCCGGTTCCGAAGCCGAGACTTTACCACCAAGCCACCGCGGCTCCAATTACTCATTAAATAACTTACCAAGGATGTCATGGTTTTGTTTAGTTCTATTAACGTCCCATTTTAAAGCTTCACTAGATGTGTTTTGAGACGGACCACGTAATTTTGAATCGCAGTCAGATGACGTGGATGACAGCTGAGCTGGCACCCCCTCTCCAAGCTTCCACGCCAAATCAGAAGGGGGACATTTAGCCCCGCTTACACGACTGTTCTTCAGAGGAATCGGATCTCAAACCTGAAACCCTCCGGTTCGGAAGCCGAGCCCTAGACACCAGACCACCGCGGATCCAACGAATGCATTATCAGCAATCTTAAGATTTAGAAATAAATAAATTTTTAAAAAATAAATAAATGAACGAATGATAAAAGAAACTATTAAAGATTATTGATCTTTAAAATTTTTCCCGTAAATCAATACGGCAGTAAATATTGCGTATGTATCATAACTTTATACTTTTATAATTTATTTTATTATTCAAATGCGACTGCATAAATTTTCAGAAAAAAATTTTTCAGGAAATATATTGAAGGATGTTTATTTTGATATTCAGTTTTTGAGTAAAATAAATAAAAAAACTCGTAATTTCTAATTCGCAATTTTTTTGCCTATAGTAGTTAAAAATCTACTTATTAATTATTTTTTAAAAATAATTAAATTATTTAAAAATAAATAAATAAAATTTGGATAAACCAAAAATGGTACAATGATCAATGCAATATTGCAGTTCATACACAGCTACAATGAATCAAATGTCTCTGGAAAAAAATTATTATTACAAGCTTGTTTCTTTAAACCTAATTGTCTTGCCCTTATAGAATCATTTCCATATCGCTTATTTTTTCATTAAGACAGGTTTGAATGAATATTTCTTTGGTTTTGAAATTTTTTTTTTAATTTATAAATTATTTTTACTTATTTATATATATATTTTTTTTAATTTTGAAATATAATTTAGGAAAAGGTTGAAATCTACATCAATATTTTTTTTAATTTACAGTGATAGAGAAATACTTTTAATAACCAACAGGAGTGGTCTTCCAAAAACATTCTCGCATACTCTCTAATAAACTTGTCATGCCAGAAAACACTTTGCATGGAATTGGCGTATAATAGTTAAGAAATATGAACTTTTGGTGTGAATTTATCATTTTTACTGAATCTATTATATCATTCTTGGCGAGTTTTTTGGCGATTAATTCCTGGCATGTGGTTAATACTCAACTCAGAAAACAAATTTTTGTCTAAACTACAGACCTTCTTTTTTTTTTTAGTTATCGTGCTAACTTAAATTCGAACAGCCGGATAGATGAACTTTTTCGAAACAAATTTCATGTAAAGACCGTAAACCAAATTTCATCTATCTAGTTCAAAGATTTTTTTAGTTATCTTTGTCAAAAAACAGACAAATAGACAGACATTTCCGAAACTTCTTTTTTGATTCAGGAAAGTCCAAGTTCTTTTTAGTTTTTTTAGTTTAACGTCCCGTTTGAAGCAACACTACGGCTATTTTGGGACGGACCTCGTAATTTTGAACCGTGGTCCGATGACGAGGACGACACCTGAGCTGCCACCCCACTCTCCACACCACACCAGCGGGAGGACGTTTGGTCAGGACGGATTTAACGTGCAACAGACCCCCTTATACGACGGTTCTTCGGTTGAATCGGGTCTCGAACCTGAAACCCTCCGGTTCCGAAGCCGAGACCTTACCACCAGGCCACCGCGGCCCCCAGGGAAGCCCAAAACGTGGGGATACGTCAAAATCTCGAGTTCGAATTTTTCGATGAGTATTGTACTTTCTCTTCACTATGTATATGAAAAAAAAAGTGTAGATTTTTTTTGTAGTTATTATTTTTCTTTTAGATGTACACTTTTAAATTAAAAAAATAACCTTATTGTGTCAATCCTCCGATGAAGGAATCTGGTTACCAAGATTGAACTACAAAATTCTTTAAGAAAAAATTAAAACAGAAATATTGTTTGCTTCTCAAATTCACATCAGCATACAATGCATGAAACTGAATATGAAAATTTATGCATTGTATCATTTCTTCTTTCTTTCTTTCTTCACTTCTGATTCCACTAAGTAAACTTTATATTTTACTTCGCCAACCAACATTTGATGCGTTAATGTCCATTTATTTATTAGGTTTGGAATGTTTCCAAAGTTATGTTGATCCAGTTGATGATAATCATTAATCGTTGTAAATTTCGGGGCTACGTTTTAGTTCAAGATCACAATCTCATTGATTTAAAACACACAGTTTGGGTAACCATTTGCAAAACAGTTCGGAAATTTTTGGTGAACAATAGAGAAATTTAATAATTATTTCAGCAGCAGGTAAAGAAAAATAATTCTTTTTCGATCAAATTTTCATTAAATTCATGCACGAAATTAAATATTAATACTTTTATACATTAAATTTATACTTTCCTGCGTACGAGACGCATGAAGAGGAATTATTGTAATATACAAAAAAATTCAAACTTTAGGTGCTGACGAACTATACTATAAAGGAATGTAATCTAGAATACTTTCTCTAAATCCGCATGCAATTTATGTTTCTTGACTATCACGTTCCCTTCATTTATTAATTTATGATGCTGCTTTCAGCAGTGTATATAGTAAAAATTTGGGATATTGCAACGTTTATATTGCTTATTTTCTGCAGTGGAAAAAAGATAGGAAATTCTGCAAAGCATTTAAACATTACTCTTAAACCATAATGTGACACTGGTTGGGAAGCCAAAATAGACTAGGTGAAAGCAGTGCATACACAGTTTGAAGGAATTTGTAATGCCCTAGAAGAATTTATTATTGTTTAAATGATGTAAGTAACGATAATACAGCGGTATCCGAAGCAAAAAGTTTATTAGGTGCAAGAAATGTCATTTATTTTACGTTTAATAGTATTTTTGCAATATTTTCCAAAATTAACACTATCAATAAACTATTTCAAGCAGAAACAATTGCTCTTGACTCGGTTTTCAATTTAGTCAATAAAATTAAAACTGAAATCCAAAATTTAAGAACAAACTTTAACACATTTTTCGACCAAGCAAAAGTGCAAGCACATAATTTAAACATTTTCCTGAAAAACGAAATCGAAAAAGGAAAAGGTTATGTTCCGAAGTTATAAAAAAACCCAGTAGAGGAATTTAGATGTTATTTTTTAACACTGTAATTGGTACTGTTATTGTACAAATAGAAGATGGGTTTAAAAGTATACTAAATAGTATTTCTGATTTCAAATTAATCACTGATATAACAACTTTAGAAAAATATGAATTAGAGAAATGTTCCAAAAACTTTGTAAAGTTTTATAAAACAGATATGGATGAAAACCTAATCCAAGGAATTTGTTTGTTACGGGATTTGATTTTGCATGAAAGATATGTAAATAACTCACAAGACATATTGCAATACATACTAAATAATAATTATAATGAGTATTTCTAAATGCATTAACTGTGTTAAAATATTTCTTTACGTTGCCAGTTACTACAGGAAGTGCTGAGCGCTCTTTCAGCACATTAAAATTAATAAAGAGTTATCTTCGGTCAAGCATGTATTTAGAACACTGAAATGCACTTGTTGTAGTAAGCATTGGAAAAGAAATTGCAAAAAATTGTAATTTAAATAAAGTAAAATAAAAAAAAAAAAAAAAAAAAAAAAAAAAAAAAAAAAACACGCATTAAATAAATGTGCATTAATAATGTATGTTCAGTTTTTTTATTTATTATTTTTTTTACAAAAAATTAGAACCCCAAATGATTTCTTTCACCCAAGCCCCTTTGAAGAGAAGGACGGCTCTGACCATATGGCCTTTAATTTACTTTGCCATATCCGGCTGTAAATATATGGCAACGAATTATGTTACGAATTTGTAAATTTTTGTCACTATAATTTTTCAAATTCAAGTCATTATAAGATTCATCCATCAGATTTATGATTGTCAACTCTACTGATTTTCTGTATGTGTGAGTTCTACAACAATTCTTTGTCAAAAACATATTTTAAGTTCTTTTTTATTTTTTTAGGATAAAAAATATATAATTCTTACGTATATCTAAAAACCATTGCGATTGTTGTTTGTAAATACACGTTATGCATGTTCTGAATTTGATGCTTGTAATAAAATTTTAGGGCATTAAAACTGAAAATCAAAAATTATATGTGTAGTTTTGTCAAACTAAATAAAAAGTTTATTATTTGTTTCATACTTGAGTAGCCTCTTAGCCGGTGCAATTCCGGAGAACTGCACCGTTGCCCAGGGAACACCACGTGGAGGTGGGCTACTTTCGTTCCCCGCCCACCCACCCTCCATCGCTGCATCCGAAGACAGTTCTGATCTGAAAACTGCATCGGGCAGCTGACGACAATTTTGATGTTAAATTGCGTCCTTCTGCGACTGGTACCTCACTGGAATGTCCAAGGCTAAGCAGAACTGATAGATCGCAAAGGATTCTACAACTGGCACTCCGACAGGAGCCATCCGTGCAGGCAAACCCAGAGCAGAACACAGCTTGTAGACCATATAGGATTCTACAACAGGGATATCTGGCTTCTGGGTTGCAGATGGAGCCAGTTTCGCTGGAAGTTCTAAAGCCTGGCAAATCCTAAATACCGTGTAGGAGCGAACCACTGGGACGGATTCTACTCTAGTCGCAGGTGGATCAGATGGTGTATCAACATCTTGATCCAAATCGGGATCGAAAAACAGATCTCCGATTGAGGGTAAGTGAGGGAACGTGTAATATTTCAACAGTTCCAAGATCGTCCATAGGACGATCCATCTAACGATGGCCGTAGCCTCGTTGAAATGTTCAAAAAACGCACCAAGCATAGCTCAGAAGAAAAAAAAGTCACACAACGATCAGTTGCAAAAAGAGAAATGATTCTTAACAGAGAAGCAGAAGGTGGATTCATTGTTTCATCTATTATATTGTTTGTATTTTGTGACTTTGTTTAACATCAAACAGTAATATTTCTGCTAACAACAATAATAAGAGTGATTGTTGAAAACGTTTGCATCCAATAACAACTGAAATATAAGCAATGATTATTACTAAGTTAACAATGGAATTAATCTAATAATCAAGCATAGAATACAAGAGGGGTACAAAGAGGGGAGTTAATATTTAATCAAATTATGTGATTTTTAATTTATATATTTTTTCGAATATTAACTAGATTTTTTCATGAGGGATTTAAAACGAATACCATCGATCGAGATCGAAATTGATTAAAATTTGTAAAAAATGTGTTGAGTAAAATTTGAGAACAAATTTCCTTTTTACTTAATATGTTAAGATATAAGTTTCTGCACTGTGCTGTATTTGAGCTAAATTGCCATCTCATAATAGTGTAGCAATTAGTTAAGCAAAGGAAATGGAAGGTAAAAGAAAAGTGAAAGAAAAAGAGAAAAATACCCACAAAAATATACTGAAAGATAAAATTCACGCGAAACTAATGCAGAAAAAACACCAATTCAAGAAGCAGCAATTTTCAAAATCCCTTACATGAGCCTTTAGTGCTTCGTAGAATAATGAAGAAAATCGAATATGCATTTTGGACGCTCATTTCTCAATCAAATGAAGCTCAAAATTCCATACCAAACTATTTTAATGATAAGATAAACTATTAGATTAAGTCGCTGTTACTACGTTTACGCGCTTGTGAACGAACAGATCGACAGACTGTCAATCCAAATTTGAAATGCTTTAAATGATAAATCGCCGCCTCCTGGCCTAGAGGTAGCGCGTCGTCCCTGTGATCTGGATGTCTCGGGTTCGAGTCCTAGTTCTTGCATCATTGTTCTTCCCCTTGTGTTCTATCTGTAAGGTGTGTGAAAGAGCCTTCCTGTAAAACAGGGTTGTGCACGCGAGTGTGTGAGTGCCATATTCATATGAGCTGGAAGTCAGACTTCCGCCCTCCGATGCTCAGGGGTCTTTACCCTCAGAAGCTACTAGGCCCCTTTTCCCTTTGTAACGCTGACACGACATAATCAGATGTTAAATCTGACATCAAATATTACTCATTTAGCGTTCTTCGTTTTGTTGCTATCGTGTTGAATTACTTTCGGACCATCGAATTGACAAATTTTCTTTGAATGTACTTTGTTCAAAATTTGATAAAAATTTTAAAAAATGAAGTAGAGACCATATACAAAACGCTTTTGAATAATTGTGTTCAATCATAGGCGTGATTTTATTAAAAAAAATAAGTTTATCAGATTCTGGGAGATCTAAAACGTGCTGATTCATTAAAACATGGAGTTTGAATTAAAAAAAACAATTATAGGTACAAACTATAAAATTCTGCTTAAACTATTTTGTATAAGTCCTGGCTAGGTAGAATCTCAATCCATTCTTATTTGATTGACTATTGATCAGTTTTCAGGAAGTTGGCACGATTTTGTCATGTTCTGAAAGTAACTGAACATTAAACTGAAGTCTTACCGAAACTTTAAAAAACTGTGTCTGACTATAAAAAGCATCCAAAAACTGAATTGAAGCTTCAAGTGGCATACTACTCAAAACCTGGAAAGTGAAAAGCAATAATTGATTTTGTTAAAATTTAATAATATAGAATGTAGTAAATATAATTACTATTTTGTGTTTTTTTTTTCATTTTCTGTTAAACTCATTTTTAATTAGAAATCTGTTTTATATATGTAAAAACTTAATATTTTGAAAAATGATGATATAAATAATTTATATAACTTCTTCCTCCATTTATCCTTTAGGCTTTATACATGATTTCAGTCTTAAACCCTTAGAAACCACAAAGACGCCAGAAAAATTGAAATTTATTCTAAGTGAGAGATTAAGACTATCGTCATGCTTTATCACAAGACACAAAATATGAATTAGAGAAATGTTCCAAAAATTTTGTAAAGTTGTATTACACAGATGTAGATGAAAACCTAATCCAAGAAATTTGTTTGTTACGGGATTTGATTTTGAATGAAAGAGATGTAAAAATCGCACAAGACATATTGCAATGCATACTAAATAATAATCATAATGAGTTATTTCTAAATGCATTAACTGTGTTAAAACTTTTCTTTACGTTGCCAGTAACTACAGGAAGTGCTGAGCGCTCTTTCAGCACATTAAAATTAATAAAGAGTTATCTTCGGTCAAGCATGTATTTAGAACGCTGAAATGCACTTGTTGTAGTAAGCATTGAAAAAGAAATTGCAAAAAATTGTAATTTTTCTGAAGTAATTGATGTATTAGCAAATAAATAAATAAATCACTCATTAAATAAATCACTCATTATTAATATGCATTAATAATGTATGATCAGTTTTATTTTTTTTAACAAAAAGTTAGGATCCGAAATGACTTCTTTCAGCCAAGCCCCTTTGAAGAGAAGGATGACTCTGACCATAAGGCCTTTAATCTACTTTTGTCATATCAGGCTATAAATATATGGCGACGAACTATGTTATGAATTTGTAAATTTTTGTCACTGTAGTTTTTCAAATTCAAGTCATTATAAGATTCCTTCATCAGATTTATGATTGTCAACACTACTGATTTTCTGTATATGTGTGTGTTCTACAACAATTCTTTGTAAAATACATATTTTCTAAATTCTTTTTTATTTTTTTAGGATAAAAAAATATATAATTCTTGTGTATATCTAAAAAAACATTGCAGTTGTTGCTACCATAAATACACGTTCGGAATGTTCGGAATTTGATGCTCGTAATGAAATAACGCACAAGGCATATTGCATGCATATTAAATAATAATTTTGAGTTATTTCTAAATGCATTAACTGTGTTAAAACTTTTCTTTACGTTGCCAGTTACAACAGCAACTGCTGAGCGCTCTTAATTAAAATTAATAAAGAATTATCTTCGGTCAAACATGTGTTCAGAACGCTTAAATATACTTGCTGTAGTAAGATTTGGAAAAAAAATTGCAAAAAATTATAATTTTTCTGAAATAATTGATGTATTAGCAAAAAAATAAAAAAATAAAGCATTAAATAAATATGCATTAATAATATATGTTCAGATTTGTATTTTTTTAATCTTTTTTTTTTTTTGCTTTACAAAAAATTTGGGCCCCCAAATAACTTCTTGTATCCAGGCCCCTTTGAAGAGAAGACCAGGTCTGAGTGTGTTTAATTAATTCTAAATCATTTTTCCCTCTAGAAATGCTTATTATATGCATTTTTTAATATATTCAACTCATGTGAAATTTGCAAGTATTGAATTCACCGAGCAATCGAATTTTGCCATCCATTGCGCATCTTATAGAATAAAAAGAACGCCAATAGCCGCAGAGCGTAATAGACAACCTTAAGTCAGATTACAAATTTTCATTGAGATGTAAAGAGTTCTATGTTAAAGCTGCTATGAAATATCACGATTATTAGTAACTAATTAAATACTATTTTATGCTAACTACAGGAGTGGTCTCCCAAAAACCTTCTCGCATACTTTCAAATAATTTTGCCATACCAGAGAACTCCTTGCGTGACATTGGCCTATAATAATTATGAAAATTTAACTTTCAGCATGAATTTAACATTTTTACTGAATCTACCATCTCCTTCTTGGCGAATAATTTGGCGATTAATTCCTGGAATGCGGTTAATAGTATCCGGAAAACGAATTTGTGCTTTAGACGCATTTTTCTCAATCGATTGAAACAAAGATTTGACTCAAAACTGCACTTACAGTCACAGAATTCCAAACCAAATTTAATATCTTTAAGTCATTGCGTTTTTCAATTATTGGGTTTACATGTTTCTGAAAATACAGACTAACAGATAGTCAACCAGTAGTTGGTTTTGTCTCAAACTTTGACTGATGTCTACACTATAGAAGTTAATTCTGTGTACCGAATCTTATCTATCTTGCTGTCTTCGTTTCGTAGTTAACGGGTTAACTTATATTCGAACAACCGGACAGATAGACTTTCTTTGAACGGATTTTGCTAAAACTTTGATATAAATATGCAAATTAAGTTTTAAGCCCGCATGCATATTTCATCCATTTAGCGTAATCTCTTTTTTTTTAAATTTAATTTTGCCACTGACAAAAGGACAGACAGACATTTTTCAAAAATTTGCTTTTCGAACTCAGGGAGATCTAATATGTCTAATATACAATAATCTTCAAAATGTCGAATTCGAAGTTTTTGAAGATTACTGTATTTTCTTTATACTTCGTATACGAGAAAATAAAAAGAACAATGAATGAAGACAATTTGAATTTCTTTTTCAGCAGGAATAATATTTTGTATATTAAGAAAAAAGAAATATATTTTTATTTATAATTGATCTCTGTTTTTTGAATCATTTACACAAATTGATAACGCTTACTTATTTTTTCATTTTAGTGCTTTCAAGTCTGCTGCACTTCGTAAATGAGTATCTTCTTTCGAAATGTTAAAAAAAAATCTAAAGCAATTTTCTTGCAGAGGGAATTTCCGAAAGGAATAAATGTCGCAAACTTTCGATTTAAAAGGCTAAATAAAAATAAAAGTTTCGGTTCTTATTCTGCGATTGTTCTGTTTGATGGCGAAGATTCGGGAACACCAAGAGCGAAAATAAAACGAAGTAAATTATCTATAATGTATCCATTGTGAAGAGATTCCAATCAAGTATTGACAAAAGTTCATCGGACGTGTCTCTTGAATAGAAACAAGTTTTCTGAATTGAATAAGGATGGGTTCTAAGTGTAAGAAGGAAGTAGTGTGGGTTTTCCCCAAAAGAAATCTTTTCAAGTTGTGAAATATTGATCTTTCTTGCAGAAGACTCATTGTTCACTGTCTTTTTGTATATTTTTTTCTGTGGTTAAAATTTTTTTTTAAAACTTTGTATCCGGTTGATGTTGCACAGTGTTAAGAAAACTGTCAATGATGCGCCATTCTTAGTTGAAGAGCTTTTACCAAATGCAATTTCTGAAATTTAGTATGTTCGTATAAATAATCCCATGAATAATAGAAAATAAACCCTCACTCGGTTTCATACCACGATTAAAAAATTTTTTTTAATGAAATCGGTTCCATCATGAAATGTGTTCAGAACTTCTAAAGTGTTCACCATCGACTCTTAAGACGATAAGAGAGAAATACTTTTTCCTTAAATTAGGCCCTATAAGGGTTTTTGAAAAGTATCTACAGTTGTCTTGAAAAAAAAAATCGTCTATTCTTTATATATTTATGCAATATTTGCAATAGTACAAATGGCGGATTTAAACATGTTGCGGCCCTAGGCAATTCACATTACGAGGTCTTTGTTTGAATAGCTAGTTAATAAGTTAATGATTATCTTAAAAATATCAATATTATTAAGATTATAATGTGTATATATTTTTAATTTAGTAGCTTTGTGAATATGTTTGTGTGTGTGTGTGCCTGCATGCGCGCGCGTGCGTGTGTGTATTAATATTTATATCATAGGAAAAATACAAAAGATAATGAAATTCTTCTGAAATTAGCATAATTTTTAGTTTGTTGCATCTTTACTGACAAATATAAATATTTTTTTTAATTTTATTAAACAAGTAATATATAAAAAATGTTTTAAGTCGATTCCTACTTAGGTCAACAAAAAATTATTTTAATTACTTTTTATTAAATAATTACAATTAATATAAATATGTATTATGACAGAATTACAATATTAAGTGGTGACTTTGGCGACCAAATAGAAATTACTGGACAAATTTAATTAATTAATTAATATTTGAAAAATACTGTATTAATCTCAAGTGCCATCCGCTACAAGTTTAAAAAAATGTATTTGAACTCGAGTGGATGAATAAAAAATATTTTATTAACGATTGAAAATTTGAACAAGATATACATATAGAGAGAGTGTGAGCTAATAGTAGGAATTGAAAAATAGGCTTAAAAATATATTATTAAATTTTATTATTCTATAAGACCTGTAAATTGAAATATATCATAACCTATTAATGTATAATTAATATTTCAATATATTATAAAAAGTAAATACTTATCATTTCATTGGCGATTTTAATAATCTGATATGCACATACATTGTAGACAATATTTTATAATTCAAATAATATGCTTTTCTCACAAATTTATTTATTTGAAAAGTAAATTAATAACACTTTTTGAATAAATTGTGCTTGCGGCCGTTCTTCAGTCAAGTAGTCATAGGCATCTACCTAGTCTGCCTGGTCGGAAATACGCCACTAAATAGTGGCACGCATTTTACCACCACTTACATTTTTTTGGTAACGTATTGGAATACACATTTTGGAATAGTACATCTTCCCACCAGCCAATTGATCCCAAATTTTCATATATATGTGCAACTTTTGTGTCACGATCATATACCAAATTTCATTAATTTCACTTGTTTACTTTTAATAATTACCTCTTTTAAAGACATACAAGTGGACGGAGAAACAGATAATCAACCAATAGAAGGGACTGCTCGGAAATTTTATGTGGATATGCGATTTTATAAATCAAACTACAGAATCCATCTATTTGATTACGTTTTTGATTTATTGTGTTAGCATTCGCACAAACGGTCAATCAGGTGGATTTCTGCGAGTTGTTCAATCCAAATATTGTGAAAAATTTACAGCATTAGAGTAAAGATATATAATATCAAATATTTTCCGTCTAACTTGTAATATTTTTTTAATCATCGTATCCACAGATATACGTATATAATTCCAAGAATTGATTTTTCGAACTCAAAAGGTGCAAAACGTCGCGTTTCATTAAAATTTCAAAGTTAAAATTTTAAAGATTTACCAAATTTAAAATGAAAAAAATCCCATACAGTATCGATCGTAACTTTGCATCAAATTACTCTAAAATAAAATATCTCTCAACGTAAATTTTGCCACTTTCCCATCCAAATACTTCTTGGGGGGGGGGGGGGGAATTCAGTTTTTTAGATGTTGATTAAACTAACATTTTAATGATACTTTTTGATCCAGTCATTAATTTTATGAGTTTGTTGAGTTGAGTATATCATGAATATATATGAGATGAGTTTTGTATGAGTTTTATCATGCACAAACTCCTTTATTATTTTATTGATTTAGAACTCAGGTATTTCTTTACGCAGTGCATTTATTGGCATCGCATTAAATCAAATGTATATAGATTTAGAATCAGAAAAATTTATTACATTTCAAAATTTGAGGTTCAAAGATATCGGACATTTACTTTCCTTTTTAAAAATATTTGTTGTCAAATTGGAAAAATATTTAGAATTCCATGTACTAAAAGAGTTTTTTTTTATTTCCTCCATTTTTAGAATGAATAGAAATAGTAATATTCTAAGAGCTAATATTTACTTGCCAGAAATATATTTCCTATCTTTGTATACATTGATTTCGCAGAATTTTAGTGTATTCTCGTATTGCCAATATAGTATTATGTAAATAATGAGGAGGATTCGGTTAAAAAGCAATTCAAAATGACACTTTAAACATACAACTAAAGATATTTTTTATTCGGATATAAAATACAATAGATATTTTTTATTCGGATAAATTATTAGTTGATGCAAACAACAAACAATTCACACCTTTCAGAACAAAGCAAAAGAAAGAACAGTGTTTTACATGAAATTGATACGACTGCATCATAGTTTACCTTTAAGTGACTCTAGACGAGCGCCTAGATGTGCCACAAAATTGAGGCGCTTGAACATTGACGAAAATTATTCAAAACTGGAGTTAATAATAGCACACCTTCCAATAAACGTTGCTTAAAAAAAACTAACTGATATGGTAGTAAATAGGAAATTGCAGCTTAGCTTAATGTCGATTCATTAATTCGATAAGAGTAAAACGAATGGAAACTGACAAATAAATAAGTAAAATACATAGTAAAATGACAGTGGCCTTGACAGAGTACCTTGCTATAATTTCTTGTAAAACCACTTATTCATTGGTTATACGTCTTTAAAGTTTAGTTCCTGTACATATTTTTACGAATTTATAATATTGTTTTCATGCACAGTTAACTTTATTGTAAGGAAGAGAGTATTACAGATATTTTAATGGATGTTGAATAGATACCAGATCAATGACCAAACTTAGCATTTTTTTTTTTGTTTTGATTAAGTGATGAATTTGGTGATTTTAGTGACAAAAAAAAACTTATTTAAGAATTTGGGCAATATCTCTATTACGATTTAAGATTTGACGATCCTCCTAGAAGATTCGACTCTCTGTCTCGAAGCCTTTTTTAAAGGAGACTCTTAGTGAGCCGACTGAATATTCTCTATGGAATAATGATCGCAGAGCGAGCTGTTTAGCCACACTTTGAGAGTTCTGTATTGTTTAATAAAAATTGCTGTTTCCTGCCTATTGTTAATTTTTGCAAACGCTGTTTTGTATACGCTTCGGCTGTGTTTTATATTTTCTTGTGGAAGAGCAGCTTTAATAAACTCTAGTAACAAACTTTAGTAACAATATTTATATTTTGTTGCATTGGTATGATGGAACATAATAGATAATGGGAAAATAATTAAGATTGCTTTACATCAAAAGAATAACAAGGTCAAAGTAACTCCAGAAGCCACTTTTATCTTGCCCTAAATTAACGAGACAGGCAGTTTCCTGTCCATTCCATAGTGAAAAGGGAAGGTATGATTAGAGGTACATCTTTTTTAATCAAACGGGAGATTTTTTAACCACAAAATAATGGTTAGTAGCATTTAACCCCACCCAATTCCTCCCAGAGCGGAGTAACTTCTTTTTTGCTACAAACCTTTCAACTGTGATTATTATTATTAACTACTATTGGCTATAATATGTAGCCTATTTATACCACATTATAATATAATCAGCGGAAGTGGTTTGTTTTCCCAAACTATTTCGTATAATCTGTAATAAAATTGTTATGACGTGAATTTAGCATTTTTATTGAATTCATCGTATGATTTTTGGCTAGTTGTTCTGGCAATTAATCCCTGTCAAGTGGTTAATAATATCTGAAAATTAAATCTGTGCTCTATACATATTTTTCCTAACTGATTGAAACAAAAATTTAATTCAGAACTACACTTATAATCACAAAATTACATACCATATTTGATATATTTAAGTCACGGAATTTTTGAGTTATAGCATTTACGTATGTCTGAAGGAACAGACAGACAGACTTTCAATCCCATATAAGAATTGACTCAAAATTTGATAGATGATATACTATAAATGTTATATCTGTGTACCGACTGCTTCATTTTGTAGCTATTGTGTTAACTTATATTCGAACAGCCGGACAGATAGATTTTCTCTGAATAGATTTTAAACAAAATTTTAAAGAAATTACAAATGTGTTGTAAAGACTATGTACCAAAATTCATCCATTTAGCTCAAAGCATTTTGTATTAGCTTTGCCACAGACAAACATACATAATGCCAAAATATTTTTTTCGAACTCAAAGAGGTCTGAAGCGTGGAGACTCCTTAAAATCTATCCCAATTTCGAATATTTTGACGATTACAGTATTTATTCTGTACTTCGTATGCAAGAAAGTACAAAAGGTCGCACTGACTCGAAAATGCGCGTAGTTGGTTTGGTATAAAAATACCATTTACGAATATAAGTAAGTAGTATAAATTTTAAATTTTCTATTCTTTGATTATAAAAGTTTCTTGTAGATAATGTTTAATAGTGCTTTTTTTAAATAGATTTTGAAAATCTATTTAAAATTCTTAAATAACTTTTTTTTTGCGATGATGCATGTATTTTTTATTCTTATATATGTGGTACAAAATTTTAAAAAACTTAGTCCATCTTTAATAATTTTAAATGAATTCCAGTTCAACTGTAGCCACGTGTAGAAATGTCACTTCATCCGATTCTTTTAATTCGATCAAGAAAAATCTCTTCGAATTTCCTAAGTGAGGTTGTACTCCCGTTTTTTAAGATTGCACTCGAAAACAAAAGGCAGCGAAAGTAATTCGCCTTGCCGTGGCTCGAATCATCCTTGAGCGTGAGGAAAAAAACATTTTAAGAAGTCATATTTGAAAACGTGTTAAAGAGTTTCCACTGGTCCGAGGTCAAAAGATTTGAGAGGATCAGTCGCACTTCGGGATCCTGATTGATGTAAAAAGACCCATCCATATTTTTCTTTTCTTTTCCAATTCGGACTACATAAAATTTTAAGAGGATCATAAAGATATTCGGATGGTTAATTCCAAAATTGTGTTTTCCGCAGATTAAAGTGTTTTTGTTAGTCACTTGTTTTTCCCATCTCGACGATTCTATGAGTAGTTTTAAAGTGATGACGGTGGATCCGTATCTTTTTTATTGCATTGAAACTTCTTTAAAGGAGTTTATTTTTCATGTCTTTTGTTATTCAACGGTTTTCATATTTGTAATGATGGAATTTTATAATCAATTTCCACAGCCACAATAAAACAGTTTAACAAAATAATTTGCCATTCCTTTTATTGTTTTATTTGTTCAGTCTAATTTATTTTCATTGAAAGAGACTAGATGACTATAAATTCAAAGTACATAATCAACCTATAGTACTAATTAGGATCTCTATATTGAGCAAAACATTCCAGAAAGACCAAATATCTTGAAAAATCAAATCTGTTTAAAGTATGTGACTACGTTCAGAATGAATTTCCTTGAAAAACATTCGAAAATAGTCATATTTTTAAATATTTGCATAAAAAACTTTTAAAAGACATCTTTGAAGCCAAAATATACCAGTTAAGTGGCAAATTCATTTTTAAAAATTGGAAAAAAGGGTGGGGGTTTTTTAGCCAAAATGAGATTAGCAAAAACCCTTCTAATTTAGAGGTTTATCAAATGATTTACTTAAAATTTTGAAAATAGCTTAAAAAATATATTATCTAGTTCATGAACTAAAAATAAGTTGTGTTTCTATCCATTCTTTAAACACTGAGATCCGACTGAAAAATAGCACAAAATTTCCAATTTTTTCATATTATGGAGAATTAAAACAGCGATAAAATTATTTCTAAATGAAACGATCACTTATTCTCTAGTTTAAGAGTTGCAGAACATATTGAGAAACTATTATACCAAATTTGAATAAAAAATACGCATTATATCTTAAATTATGAGGTTTCCTGTAAGAAAATTTTATCAAAGATTAGAATTTGAGAAAATAATTTCTAAAGGCGTAAAATAGCTTAAGAAACGCATTGTTTAGTTCCTGAACTAAAAAATAAACTGTGTTTCTATCAATTCTTCAAATACTGAGGTTCGACTGATAAATAACACAAAATTTTCAATTTTTTTCACATTATGAGGCTCTAAAACAACTACAAAATATTTCTAAATGAATAGATTACTTATCTTCTAGTTCAGAAGAACATATTGAGAAATTATTATGCAAAATTTCAGCAAAAAAATATAAATTAGATTTCAATTTATGATGACTTTCCTAAAAATAATTCAACCAAGATTAGAATTAGAGAAAATGGTATCTGGAAATGTAAAATAGCGCTAAACACATGTAAATGCAAATATAAAAAGCAGTGTAACTTCTTGAAAAATTGACTTAGAAACAAAACTCTAACGGTTTTACAAAGAAACTTGTTTAAACATCAAGGACATTAAATAAAAAAAATTCCTGTAATTTCGCAAAAAAACTACTTTTTAACGAAGCCACTTACCTTAATCTACTATATTTAATTGATAAAAATTTATTGGCAAAGTACTAATTATTGATTACGAAAAACTATTGATTGTAAAATAAAAAACTTTTCTGAACGTTTTGCCAAACTGAAACAAAGAGTTCCAGAACGGGATTTTCCCGGCTAATGATAGATGCTTAATCCTTTCGATTAATTGATGTTTAACAGTAAAAGTTGGAAATTTAAAATGAACTTTTCCATGAGATTTTTTAAACAATAAACTATGATGGAACTTTTGATAAGAAATATTTATAAATAAGTAAATTAACGAAAAGTTAGTGAAAATTTCTTTCAAATATAGGAGAATTTGGCAGTTTGAGATTGAAAAAATAAAAATTCGAGACCAGCCCATTTAATATATTTTGTAAGTTTACCACAGTGAAAATATTTTCATTGAATAATGATTTATATCTTGAAAAAGTCTATGCTTTGTTTTTTTAAGCTAGTCAGGTCGCAATATGACGTCAGTATTGCGTAGAGGTAAGAAATAACTTTTTTTTTTGAGGAAAATACCGGCAGACTCTTACGGCCAGATGTTTATAGTTCAAATGCATATGAAATTATGCTGTTATGTGAGTTTTTTTTTGTTTGTTTAACTATCCACATTTTGAGACTTTCCTAGTTAAAGGTTCCTCTTTTCAAAGAGTCAATGGATAATGGAATATGTTTAATAAAGTACTAACCAAAAGAATTACACCTGCCTTCTGTATAGCAATCTTTTGACCTGCAACTAGAATTTCCGAATTTCTGCTCCATTTCAAAGAGATACATGGCTTTTGTAGGCCCTTTAAACTGAAAAATAATTATTAACTGATTAATGAAAATCTCATCGATGAAACTGTGATGAACTGATTGATGAAAAAATAATTCTTAACCGATTGTGAAATTATGGAAAGGTAAAGAACTGATTAATAAAAAAGTAATCCTTAAGTGATTGATGAAAATCTGAATGATGCAATTATGAAATTGTGATGAATTGATTAACAAAAAATAATTCTTTACTGATTGATGAAATTACGAAACTGTGATGTATTGATTAACAAAAAATAATTCTTAACTGACTGATGAAATTCTGACATAAAATTGTGAAACTATGATGAACTGATAAGTGAAAAAATAGTTCTTAACCGACGGATGAAGTTATGAAACTATGATAAATTGATTAATGAAAAAAAAAATCCTTAACAGATTGATAAAATTATGAAATTGTGATGAACTGATTAATGAAAAATTAATTCTTAACTGATTGATCAAAATCTGACTGATAAAATTATGAAACTGTGACAAATTGATTAATGAAAAATAATTCTTTACGAATTGATGAAATTATGAAACGGTGATGTGTTGATTAACAAAAAATAATTCTTTACTTATTGATGAAATTATGAAACTGTGATGTATTGATTAACAAAATATAATTCTTAACTGATTGATGAAGATCTGACATAAAATTATGAAACTGTGATGAACTGATTAATGAAAAAATAATTCTTAACCGACTGATGAAATTATGAAACTGTGATGAATTGATTAATGAAAAAATAATCCTTAACAGATTGATGAAATCCTGAAAATGTGATGAATTAATTAACAAAAAATAATTTTTAACTGATTGATGAAAATCAAATATTTCAAACAAACATCTATGTACTATAACTTTGTATGGAAATTAGATTAATTAATTTTGGGGGTACAGAACACTGAACTAAAATAATTTCTTTTCGCTTATTTGTATCCCATAAAATTAAAATATACCAACAAATCCGCTGCGAACTTATACATATTCAGTGCCTCCCTTCTCCTCAAAAATGATTTAAGTATTTATTGGGATGTTCAACTTAAATACTTAAAATAACTGGACAGTAGTGAAGTTAAGCTATAAGATGTATGTAATCAACTTTATAAAATAGAAAAAAAAAGAAGGTAAAAGAGTTATTTATTTGTAGTGTTAAAATGTCTACGATGTCTTGATTTTTCTTCTTTAATTTGAATTTTAAATGAATAAGATATTTTATATTTTAAAGGTGAGTATATTATCATTAAGATCGGCAAAAAATAGATATCTTATTCATATTATATGCTTCATATTAGTTCAGAAAAAAGGGTATTGAGAATAGATGAACTGTTCTTTTCAGTATCCCGAGATTATCACTTTTCAATGATTTTACCCGCTTAGGGAAAGGGTGAACGTATTTCGATCTTGATTTCCCCTTCACGAGATAATTTTTCGTTTATTTTTTTAACATTTGTATGTAGGCTTCGTGTCATGTTTTACCGTATTATTTTATTCTCAGAATTGCGTATTGATTGCTAATATGGCTAGTTCAAGTGGCATAAAGCTTTTAGAAATGGTAGGAAAAATATTTTATATGATAGAAAATGTGACCGAAATTATCTAGCGCTGTTAATCTGAAAACGTTATAAAAAAAATTAAAAAAAAAAGTGTTTTAACATAAAAAAATTATTATTTTGTATAAAAAAAGCGAATTATCAAACCTTAAGAACAAAAGTCTTCCCTTTATTCTTCATAATTTAAGATTTATGCCTTTTATAGTAAATGAAAATTGCTCTCAAGTATTTTATTATTAGGGCTTTAGTGTTTTTACAAACAATATTACAAATTATTCGCAGTTTTTACACCTCCTAAGTTAGCGGATAATCTGAGTTCATTCTATTGTTAAATGTAAACGATTAATGATCTCCACTTTCAATCTTTTCTTTCACCCCTATTTTGACTAAATAAACACATCCTGATGCATGATCAAAAGTGGTTCGAATCCCAGAACGAATAGTAAGTAATATATAAGAATTTCTGTCCAATTCTAATGTTGAGTACAATTCTTGATTTATATATATATATATTGGGTTGTTTGAAAAGTAATTTCGTTTTTTCCCGACAGAGGATTTAATTGTATTATTTTTGCACCCATCTTCACATTTAAGCCGTATAATTTTTATATGCTTTGAGAGCTCATATAGCAAGGCTTGTGTGTGAAAAATTCCAATTAATTCTACTCAGTAGTTTTTGGTTGGTGCCCTTTTAAATATGGAGAGCGATAAGCAGCATTTTCGACATATCTTACTGTTTTACTACAGAAAGGGTAAAAATGCTGTTCAATCCAGAAAGAAATGGACCGATGTGTATGGAGAAGGTGTGTTGACAGTACGTCAGTGCCAGAACTTTCTTTCTTTCGCCACAGAATATCCCCGAACTTGGAATCTCTAGGATTCCCTGTCGGTTGAAAGGATATACGTGGGAGAATTTATTAAGATAAAAGAAATACACATAAAAAGACAAAAAACACATAAAAAGACAAAGAACACATAAAAAGACATAAAAAAACACCAATACACATAAAAAGTAACTATAAAATATTATAAAGATGAAAGAGGTGTTCGGTGGGGAGCATGAGTAAATGAAATCTATTGGAGTAAATATATTCTGGAAAAGAGCTTGGTTGAGAAATGAAACTAAAATTTAAACTGGGCTTGGGTCTGGAGAAATCAATTCCTCGTTCTCTTTTCGCTAAATCTTTTAGACGGTAAAACCTTCACCTCAAATAAGAAGGTCAAAAACCACCTCGATCCGTTTTTTGGTAGCAAAGACCAAAAATTTTATGAGCGTGGAATGATGCTACTACCAGAAAGATGGCAAAAGGTGTTGGACCAGAACGGCCAATATATAATATAATAAAGTATTTTTTTATTATACGAAAACTGTCTTTCATTTCCACAAAAAAACGAAATTACTTTCCGAACAACCCAATATTTTCAATAACAAGTCCGGAAAAAAATTAATATTTAGTCGACAAAATAAATATTGTTACAGAAATCGCAATTACAAAAACATCTGAAAGCAGAAATTTCTATTGCGGGATTCTCATTTTAAAAACCACAAATAATCCTGAGATATATCTCCACACTTCATATTTTCGATTTCATTCTCGTTTGTTGCAAGGCGAATATACTGCTACTGTTGGTAGTTCTTTGGAGAGAAATTTCGTCTATTCGTCAATATTGCGATGGTGGGATGACAACAAAATATCTATAAATCTTATAAACACAATAATTTCTTCGGTTATTTTTTCCGAACAATGCTCATTTTCTGAACACACACACAGTGATTAACCAATCATCCATAAAACGCTGTAATTTTACAGCGTCTTGCAAACTGTTTCTCTCTCCCAGTGTGTGTATGGAGGGGAGGGGGGGATACCACGCATATGTGAATGAGAAGTCTCAGCATAAGTGAAGTTAATTCAATTCCCAATGTCGAAGCGTATCTCTTACGGAGTAATTATATGCCGATGCCGTTGATAACCATTTGTCCAGTTCCAGCGTTATTATTGAGGCGGCTCGGTCATTCCATATCCCGAGAGTTCAGGACAAGTTTAAATCATCTATGGCTACAAAATGTCCTCATCTGAAAGAAGTTTTGAATATTTAAATAAATTGACTTTTTAATTCATTTTTGCTTAAGAATTAATCAAATAATTTGATGCAATTTTCATCTATTCAATGCCATGACCTAAGTTATTAATATTAATTATAAGTTATTAATATAATTACATTATTTATGTCATATCACCAATGGATATAACATAAACGATTTTGCATATCGCACATATATTTCTAAATTGATACAAATCAAAACATAATAATTTGAGAAAATACAGAAAAAAAAATGTCTTCATGCCGATAGAGTCAACTTTAAAAAAACCAAGCATTTCCTCAAAATTCATAGGCGTTAAGCAGAAATGAAGGTCGAGAACACAAACACTCTTACAACACAAGGGTCGATACTCAACCGTCAACGAAGAAGAGCTTCAAGGCAAGAAGAGTGACAAGAGTGTTGCGTTTAAGTGGGTTGGATTTGAAGCTAATTTGGTGCACTCTTTTGATGATTTATAAATGACTGTTGATCCCATTCTTACCATGTTGGTAGTTCAAAAATATATTGTATCACTTTAGAAATATCGTGAGTGATATATTTATAATTCAATCACATAACAAAAGTAACTTCTCATATCATTCTGACTCTCTCGACTTCTTGTTTTATGTTGAATCTTTTCACTGCTATGAGATGCACGAAGCAGACTTATACTGTATCAACGATGCACACTTTATAATGCGTGAGTATTTCATTGTATTGCTGCGACTAAAAATATGTTTGATGTCTTATCACTGTCCTTTTAAGAATTGTTGTTTGTTTGTATTGTTAAAGGGTTAGTTGAATGTGAAGTTTTTTTTTAGTTAAAACAATTTGGAACAAAAAAGATTCTTAACAAATTACGTGACCTATTTCAGGTTTTCAAATTTCTCAAATACGAAAAAGATTTAATTTTCTCGCAGTCAGTAATGGATATTTCTAATTTTTTTTCTCATCTGGTATGAATATATGACTGGTTGTTGTGAAATGCTGTAAAAAATATACAGTAAATTTCATCGTATTTTATTGAGAAATATTATAAAGAATTGTTACAATTTCCAAAATATTCAACTAAGCCTGTAGGCTCTTTTCGATACCTTGTAATGTTATTAACATTCTAAAAATCTCAACATCTAACTTTAATATTGTTGAAAAATTTATCGAAATGTAAATGATGTTGTATATGTTTATGTTTTGTCTGTAGATGCTATCTATAATATCGCAAAGGGTATGAGTCGTTTTAAATTTATTGATTTATTACAATTTCCAAATGATTTAGCTGAACATATAAGCCCTTTTTAATTCCATGTAATATTATTACCATTCTAGAAATGCCTGTGTGAGTGTGAGTGTGGGTGTTAAATGTATTCCAATCTGTAAAATGTAAAATTTCTGCAAGCATCTTTCACAAAACGCGAGTTTGTGCAACAGTAGTCAAAGCAGAAGGTTCATTAAGTTATAACAAAAATACAATCGTACATATGGCCAAAAAATTTAATTGTTATCCTTTCTACATTCCAAAACATACAGGGAAGAGAATCAAGCATGATTTTGAACCTCTTATTGCGGATGGATAGGATTCAAAATTAAATGCAGATCTATATTCAGATATTAAGGACCAAATATCATTTAATTTTTTCGTTTAAGTTTTGAGAAATCGCATTCATTTGTATATAGATTGATAAACAGATATACGGTCTACAGAAAGATTGACCTTGTCCAAAATTTTATAAAAATCTACGATAGTGCTGTTGAGAATATCGAAATTCATTTGTCTACTTTCATTTCTGTTGCGTTTTTATGATTACGGAGCAGATAGACCGACTGTTGTCGGATTTGGAGACTTTCAATTCTCACGATAAAAACATGTAACATTTTATTTGTTTAGGTCATGACGCTTCTGATTTATTGTATTCATATGCAGATAAGGGATTTGAATTGATTTTTAGTTGATGGCTTCGCCAAAATTTTACAGAAATCTGCAATTTTATTTCTACACAAATATCAAATGAGACTTCATTCTTCCATATTGTTGATTTACTGAGCTCTAAGACATTTAAAACGACTAATATAATTCCAAAAATATGAATTTAGACTTGAAGAAGTCTGAAACATGGAGATTCGCCAAACTTTTCAGGTGGAATTTACTGAAGATTTCAATGCTTTCTTCTGTATTCTTTGCATACATGAAAGTAAAAGACCCAACAAATAACATTATAATGCTTATCTTTTAAATAACCGTACTCCAAATAAATTGTACAACAAATTTTAAAAAATGCATTTCAAAACAAAAGAAAACTTTTTCCAGTTGATTCTTTTGCGAATGAATTATATTCCAGTTATAATTTATAAGAAATTTAAACAGACAAAATAATAATTTCAGTTATAAAGTATTGCAGTTCTTCGATTTTGCAATTAATCCGATTAAATCCAAAATGAAAATTCGTACGAAATCGATTTATCAAATCTATGTTTAGCTCTTTTTCTTTAATCCCTTTGAAATCATTACTGAGAAATTCCAATTAAATTCTCGTCGGGGGCGGGGGACATTTTGTGACATAAAAACTTTATGTCGGGGGCGGGGGACATTTTGATTGTGCATATTTTGGAACAAACAATAATTATTTTTACAATTGAGGTTTTACATTCAAAAAGATATTCCATTTACTAACAATTCCGTTCATATCAAATTGTTACTTTTCCAAATATGCCTCCTACGTCATTTATGAAAATACTTGTATGAATAATCTACATCTGCACGCGAATTATTGTGTGCTGTCACTAAACGGCATAGGTTAATTATTATTCCATCTGTTACATCCAAATGCGTTAATTTAAAGAAGGGTTTACTATTTGACATATAAGGAACCCGGAAAATGACAGGAAATGCTATGCACTTGATTTTTTTTACCTTCTTGTAAACGAAGTGTAAAGAAAGTATTGCAATCTTCTGAGAATTCACATTTGAGACTTTGATGAATCTTTATGTTTCAGACCTTCCTGAGATCGAAAGACACATTTGACAATATGTCTCTCTGTCTATTTGTCTGTTGCAAAGAGAGCCTTCACACAAAATTTACAGATTTCTATGAAATTTTAAGCGTTTTTCCATTCAGAAAAGCTCTGTATGTTTCTTATTTATTTTCGAAAAAATTCATTTTCTTTTAT
>JAPMOR010052242.1:157097-190933 GCA_026543865.1 Argiope aurantia | reverse complement strand
CTCAGCAAATACTGCTTTCTGCTGCGTTTTCCTTGAATTCTGAAAGCACTAAAAGGAGTGCTATTAGATGTTTGATGGATTTAGTGCAAAATTGAATAAGTCAGAATTATTAGTTACACACTGAAAATGTCTCCAAATGTTATAGTTCCGCAATGTCTAAATACGAGCCTCTCCTGGATAGATTAAGTTTACAATAACAAGTTTTTTTCATGAAAATATCAAATAAAATTCAATATAATGCTGAATAAACCTCATTTATAAAGAGAGCATTTTAAAAAATTGAAAATAAAATTACAGAGGATGGGCTGTTCATATTGTGGACGCACTGTGAGGGTTAATTTTATAGCTGCTGGTTATAGTTAATTCATATAATACGACGAAAAATGTTGTAACTAGTTATTACAAAACTCGATAAAAATTTCATATTACGCGTAAGGTAAATTTAATATTTTCACATCATTTTTGATAAAAATAAATGTATATATTTATCTTTTATTTATACAATCAGTGTGAGGATCTCTTAAGGAAAACAAACAATTATTTTAAAAACAAATATATTTACAGTTAAAAATATAAAAGGAATATATTAGATATAAGAGAAACACATTACTTTATTTTATGTTTTAAAATTGCTTTACATGTTACTGCTTTACATGTACTTGAAAGCAGTTAATAGACATTAACAGTCTTTTTTCAATAAATATCTCAAACTTATATCTCATTTGCAATATGCGAGATTGTTTTACGATTAGTGATAGCATAAATTTTTTACATTTATTTGCATATATTTGTCTGATATTACTTGTCTCGTTTAATACGATTTCCTACACATGAAATGTACGTACAATTTCCAACCCCCATATTGTATGGGAATCCATTATAATTTATGGTGTTTAATAGCAATAGTGATGAAACATTTTTTAGCTCAAATTAAAAAAAAATAAGATTTTTGTTGTATTTTTTTTTATTTTTGTAACAAAAAAATTAACGTTATGTAAATAAGAGTATGTTTTCCTTTTTTTTGGGGGGGGGGGAGGAAGGGACCTAATATTCTTCTTTGAAGTAATAATGTTTGATATAATAAGATATTTTCTTAAATAAACATACTAACAACATTATTCAAAGATTATTGGTATTTTAAGAATGTTTTAAAAGGAATCAAATTATATTTACAAAATGCTTTACAATGAACTGTCTCGTTTGCTTTTCACCTCGATAACTCATTCAAAACCTTCACCACTCTTACTTCTCTCAATTTTAGTTAATTGTTCTTTTTTTATTATTCACGTGACCTTCTAAGAAACCAAATCCTCTCATCCTCCGCACGTTGCATCACCGATGAGAACCCTGCTCTCCCCCTTGCACGCGCTGTCCCGAGGAATATCTTCTAATCTCATCCTCAGAATCGTAAACATCACACGGACGAGGAGCCTTGTCTGCTGTTACTATGAGAAAACAGAAGTAAGTCTCTTTAGCTTAAATCTCATTGTCATCAAAAGGAATTAACGTATCAGCTCTTGCATTTCAAATTAATGAACAATTATTTATCAAGGTTGCATTATAATATTATTAAGTTTAACATTGAAACACCTGCAAATGCCTGCTTGGTTATACATGTACATGCTATTTAACCAAACCTAATACATTTTCAAAATGATTTTGAAATCAAATAATTCGTGTTTCTTTAAAGAAATGAAAATTAATTATCTCTCTTGCAATTGTAAAAGTGTGATAAACATGAGAGAATATTATGAAATTTTATTTTAAATATGCAACAGATTATATAAGAAATTTTTAATAATTTTACTATGCATAATAGTTATTATATATATCTCATGATTTACGACAAATTTGGTTTATGTTTAAATTTAATTTTGCTAATTAGATATGAAAATGGCATAGCTGCAAATTTTATGAATCCCATAATTATCCTATCTTCCAATATTTCAAGTTTACACTTAAAGTTAGTAATATAAATTGATTATTTAAAAATTTTGGAATGAAATAAAATATACTAATAAACAAATGTTCTAACACTTTTTTTAAAAAATAAAACGTGAATAATATTTAATGCAACATTATAGAAAATGTTGCATCAAGCTGTCGTATATTCCTGTAGAAGCAAAAACTAAATGCAATAAAATATGCTAACAAGAAATTTTTTTAACATATTAAAATTTATAATATAATATGAATTTATAATATAATAATTAATTGAATATTATAAAAAAAATTTGCCCCAAACTGTGGTAAATTCCTGTAGAAACAAAAACTAGATACACTGAAATATACTAATAAGCAAATGTTTTAAATATTAAAAATTTATAATATAATATGAATAATAATTTAATATAATATTATAAAGAAATTGCCCCAAGCTATCGTATATTCTGTAAAATGTAAAAACTAAATGAATAAAATATGCTATTAAGCAAACTTTTCAACATATAAAAAATTTATAATTTAAAATGAATAATAATTGATATAATATAAAAAAATTTTGCCTCATGCTGCTGTTGAAACTAAATTTCATAAAATATGCTAATTTTTCAACTTATTAAAATTTGTTTATTATAATATGAATAATAATAATTTTTTAATGTAAGGATAACACTGATTAATTTAATATTTTGATAAAATTTTATTATGTGTAATAAGTTAAATGTTAAAATGTTTTTGTTGGAATGGTACATGATTATAATACATTGCTATATTTACAAGAATTAATGTGAAGTTCTTATTCTTTTTAAAAAACTTTTTTTATTTAATTCAAAGTACGCTAATAAAGTACAATTTTCATTGATACCAGGAACATAGAAAATATTTTACCAAATGATGTTTTTCTTTCTGAAAGATATTTTAGGATTAGCAAATTTTCCAGCTGAGGAACATTAATATGATGATATTACAGAAAAATTATTTTTATGTTATTTTCATATGAAATTGAGAACTTCAAAAGCAGTCTCTATATTTCTGAAAACACTGATTTAAATTATGAATTTTTAAATTTTAGATTTCTTTTTATAAATTATAACCGGTTTGCATAACATAATGGATTCTTGCACGGTTTGTTTGCCTGATCGACGAGAAAATTCGTCCAAGATTAAAATTTTTATGATATTCAAATTTTAAGAAAATATTCTGAGAAAGTGCCTGAATATTTTTTTTAAAAAAATATCATTGTTGCTTGCTACTGTGAAAAAGAGCAATTTTGATGCGAATAAATTTTCGAGGATGCTTCAAAAATATCTTTCTAATGCAGAGCAGATTTTCTCTAATGCGTGAACTTAAAATGTATTCGAAAAAAGTTCTATGAATGCATTTGAAATTCTGAGAAACTTTGGCTTCTGTTAAGGATACTCTTTCAAGCAAAAAAAAAAAAAAAAACCTCCTTTCTCCTCTTATTCACGAACTCTATTTGTTTTGAATGTCAGCAGTTGTTGCCAAAGCAAATAACTTTTAATAAAAAAGAAATATCTTAAACAATTGTGGAAAGGAATAAGAAGAAATGGAAGAAATATCAACACAAACAGCAAATAGAATTTACTTGTCAACTTGTTGTTCTGTCTACAGATAAAAAGAAATGTCATTTGTTTTACAAATTAGCTTTTTCGTGACAAACTTGGCAACATATTTTTATACAAACGATCCTTTAAGAGCCATTTAACGTATAATTATGTTTTCTTTTTAAGTCACTAAAGAATTCTTCGTAGTAAAGTTTTTTTTCTAAAATTATTCAACTGAGAAACATTTAGTCGACTGAAGTAAATAATGTATTTAGTGTCTGAATTAGTGATTGCGACTTTTTAAAGATTTGAAATATTTACAGCAATTCCAAATGAGAATGAAAAATATACGGATGAATGATATAAAAGAAATGAATACGTTACAAAATTATTACTTATATATGGCGCAATGTACTGTGTTACAAATATATCGTCAGTATACTGCTGAATGACCAGTCAAATGATAAAGGAAAAACAGTTTATATATTCTTTTGCTTTAAAGTTTAATCTGTGCAAAAAAAATCATTATATCGACAGTATACAATATATATAGAGAGAGTCTAGTATGAGATATTAAGCCGTTATTATATTATTTAATTTCAGCCACCTCCTATACCTGTATCATGATGTTCCTTCATAAATCAATGTATTCAAAATTGTAAAAGTTGCAACATTTTCTTAATGTTAAAAAAAAATTAAGGAAAAGATCTGCATAAGTAACAACAAACTTATTTGAACATTTAACGAAATGGCGATAAGTTTAATTAATTCATAAATAAAATTTAATTAATTCATAAATATAAAGTGAAAATAAAATTAGGGAAATCGGGAATGAATTTTGCAAAGTTTTTTTTAAACGTCCTTATGAAAATAAAAATTAATTAGTTATTAATTAATATTCTGATTAATATAATTAATATTCTGATATTAAATTAATTAATATTTTGGAACACTCATTAAACAATCACTTATTTTTACAAATTATTTAATTATTCAAACTTAATTGCAGCAATGTTTACAATTATCCTGATAAGTTCTCATCCTCCAAAATACATGGGGCAACTGATGTCTGTGCACAGTAATGAACTGAACTGAAGAGAATATATTTTTGAAAGATTCAGAAACTACTGACTACTGTTTCTTACTGCAAAATCTGTTTAACCATAAGTTGGAAACTTCTGGTAAAATAGATTTTTTTTTGTTCCTTTTCAATAAAAAAACATATTCTGTTTCAGGAAATATCGCATATAAATTGTCTTAACTAATTAATATCTTCAGTTTGGAGGAATTTATAAACATTCCATCTCCAGATCGGTCGGGGTAAAAACCCTTTATTATGAGAATGAAATATTATGAAAAAATATGTAAGATTTAGAAACGCAATGAATAAGAACTAGGTGTTCAAATAAAAAGTTGGAAATAGAATTTCCATTTGAAGTAGAAAGTTCAACCTCCAATTAAATTAATTTTTGTCTGATTTAAACTCTGCCTGTAAAAAAAAATCTGCTTAGCCATAGAATGAGATAGAATAAGTAATTTAAATGTTTGCAATCGTTAATTATCATAAAGCACCAAACAAATTTTGATTTAATCAAATTGAAAGTCTTCAAATTTGTCACATTTGGTTGATCACCATCAACTCTTTTCAGCTCTAGGATGGAAGAATCCTCGACATTTTTTTCTGGTAATTCAATATTATTGATCAAAATATTCATATTTTTTTTTAAAAAAAGACTAATCACGGATGATACGAGATGTTACTTCCTGAGACTCCCCAACATCCGTTTCTTATTTAAAAGAGTGCAAGTTCTAGCCTTTAGATTCCACTTTTGGCAACACATTTCTTTTTTCATTCTTGAGGGTATTTTGTTTGTTTATTTTTGTTTTCTTCTGGATTCAACACCTGCTAAGATCAAATCATTATCATTATTAACAATAGATTTCATACGTTAAAAGTATTATATATGTAAACCACATGACGGGTTCTTATTATAATATTAGATTCTGTAAAAATGACAATATGCATATAATAATAAATATTATTGGCATATCAGGATACCACCATGTTTTTTAGACTTAATAGCACTTTTTATCATGTAATAAATTATTTTAAACCCATGAAAAATATAGGCTGTTTTCAGTGTAGAAGTCTATTTCTAATTGCCTTACGATGAAAATATTCAATAATATGCTACTCTTTTTCTCAGAAAAAAGGCCAAAAAATGGAAAGTTAATCCTATTATTCGTAACTGTTATATTCTTCAGATTCAAGAAATGTATAAATTTGTAACTTACCTTCCAAATAACAGATATAAGAATTGAATAATGAAATTTGAGAAAATTTTGTTTTTATCTTTTTGCTTTTTCGTATAGGAGATATAGGGAAAGTATAATAATCGACAAAAAAATTCGAACTCGAGTTTTTGACAAATCTTCATGTTTTAGACTTCACTGAGTTAGTTCGGAAAAACACATTTCTGAAAAATGTGTGTATAGTTAAACAATGATAATGGATACTTTTAAAGCTATTTTTATGTATTTTGATTTTGCATATCTTAATGGAATTTGATAAATTAATCAAAATTATTGTTATTGAAAAGTATGAACAGATTTTTTTGATGTAACTATCAGAAAATAAATTCTGAAAAGACAAATGTAGAAAATGAAGAGAACCTTTTTGTTGATAAAGCAGTAGAACGGAAGGATTAAGTAGAACAATTCACACTGCGCTTGGCATATCAAAATTAATACAATATTTTATCTGTATTATTAGTATAATATAAATATATTACCTCCGTTCTTTTAAATAAATTTTTGGCGCATCCTGTTTTGTTGTTTAACCCTCCAACTGCGTATCCCGCGATTTCCGCCTGGTGTGGTGTGGTGTGGAGAGGGGGGTGCCAGCTCAGATGTCGTCCTCGTCATCTGACCGCGGTTCAAAATTACGAGTTCCGTCCCAAAATAGCCCAAGTGTTACTTCAAACGGGACATTAATATAACCAAACCAATAACGATTAGTCGACAATCGAAACAAATTAATCTTAAATCTTAACGATTAATCGATTATGGAAACAAATTAACTTTAGCTATAAAATTAAGTTCCCAAATATTTTTAAGGATTTTTCCGTGCACCCCACACGCAAGTTTATATATTTATCCACTTATAATAAGATAATTAAAATGGACATTGTAATGTAGGAATACTATTTTGTTTTTGTTTTTTAACTCGATAAAAGAAATGATTAGAAAAGATTTCTGCTAATGATACAAGTTTAAAAATATGAAATAGAAAAATTAAAACAAAAGCTTATGAGTGAATCGCAAGTGATTCTGTTTTATTAGATATTAATGACAATTAATTTAAAAATAAAAAATATATTATCCTCGTCTTTCGAAATGAAGTAACAAAAGAATGAAGAGCTAAACCCTTCATGCAACTTTCAGTTCGCAGCTGCCGTTCGAGTGCTTATTCATAAATCATATCGAAACAACTGAAGCGCAATGATAGCCAGTTTCTCTTTTCCTTTTATTGGCATGTCTTGTATATCCAACAATGGAACAAATACGAGATGTTTTGTTTTGGCAGAGAGCGGCCATAAGAAAAAATGAAACGCTTCTCCGCTTTTATTATCTCTAGATTCGTTGCAGATAAAAAGATTATAAATTTCAGTTTTTTAATTTTTTTATTCTCTTTCTGCTGTTTCGAAATCTAAACTTTTGAGATGACCGAGAACATTTTATAGAATAATAATGTATTAAATTATTGTGGCTTTTAGATACTTCATTTCAATTCAGTGAGCATCGTGTCTATTTAGTTAATTCACTTGCCTATGTTTTGAGATTATATATATTACAAAGAAAGATTAAAATTAATGATAAATATGGGATTTAATGTGTTTCTTTAATATGATTTTAATAATATTAACGAGTGGTTGAAATATAATTTTTAAATAAAAAGAAAAGTATGTTTTTATGCCATTCATATTCACAAAACTGACTATCCACCAGATTATCAACATCATCAAGAAAATATGACTAAAAGAAATGCAATAAATAACTCTTCAAAAACATCAGAACTAAGGATATAACAAAATCTATATAGCACAATAAGTTTAAGACAAGTTGGAGAATGATTCAAAATATAAACTGCAAAATTTAACAAGTATTGGTCGCATCTATATATCACTTTTCCAAACTCAATAAAAACTATTTAATGCTTTTAAAATTTATATGTAAAGTTTAAAAATAAACGTTGCAAAGGGAGCATTACAATTCGAAAAAAAGATATTTCTAATATACTGATCATAGATACATTAACTCGCGCACAAAGATAAGTAAATAAAAAGTGAAAACTTTTATAAAATTAATAAAAATGGTGGACAAGATACGATTTAGGAAATATTAAAAAGAAGTGCAAAAAAAAAATAAAGCTAAGTTAAAAAAAAATCAATAAATAAATAAAATGGGTTTTTCATTTTAGAGATTTTTTCATTTTTCGTTAGATGACATATCGAATTGAATTTAAAAAAATATTAACATTTTCTTCTGAATCCCCATATATTGTGTGAAAAATTATTGGTGATATTTTAAAGAAACCAGTGCCCCACATTAACTAATGCATTTCCAGTTGCCCAATATTCTTCTCAGATTCATCCGAGTTTTACTAATAGTTAAAATACTTATTAATTTTTAAAAATTTATTTAATATATTTAAATTTAATGAATTCCAAAAACAATTTCTTCCATAGACTTTTACTACTCAAATAATATTACTTCACTTTAGTGTGGTCTAAAAATTTGAGAGAGAGTGAGATGATTTGATATTTGACAAACATATACAGAAAAATTTATTGCTTTTTATTCCAGTTTTACCTTTTTCCATCCTCACAAATTAGACAGGTCTTGGAAAGATATTCCAAAAATCTAGTATTTATTCACTACGTAATTAAATGCATAAAAAGCGCAAATTGCAAATAATGTAAGGAAAATTATTTTTAGATGAAAAACAATTGGAACTTGTAAATATATTAGTATTCATCAAAATTTAAACGACTTTTTTCGGAACATTTTGTATTTTCTTACTAATTTACTATATTCCTTTATATAGAATGCTAGTTTTATATTAACGCGTGAAATTAATTAACAAATTCAATCAAATGAAATTTGTAATATAAAATGGTCTATATTTACAAATAATTTCGCAATTCAACGATTTCTCCAAATGCTACACAACACTGTTATTCAACTACCTGTTTTGATACTAATAACAATTGCGTTATCTTTTGATTCAATCTATTCACAAGAAACATATCACTCAATTTTCCTGTTTGATTTCTTGTAAAAGAAAATAGAAGTCAATTACTTAAAAATAAATCGCATTTGTTTAGAGCCGACGGCAAGGAGTTAATCTTCCACTAATGGAGAAGATAAACCAGCAATTTTTAAACCACTATATCTTGTCGTCACGCCTTCGTAGATTTCTCCGTAGCGTTCTTTCGCTTTGGTGGTTTTCTCCGTACAGCCTTGAGTGCTCCGCTTTTTCGGAGAAACGTCGCAAAACGCTCAATTTTGCTGTCTTTTCGATCCGAGCACTTCCTTTTCACGACGGTCAGGTAGGGTGTACAGTTGAGGAAAGCCTTGTCACTGTTGAAAACAAAACTGGGATTACGGGTTTGCAAATAGCAACAAACATAGAGTTAACGTCAGCGTAAGAGTAGGGATACGCGACTCCGTTCAGTTCCGTTATTGAAACAGGAAATTCCTTAAATGTAATTAATTACGAATAATGATAATTACTAGTTGTGAAATGAATACTTTTGAGGAAATTTCTGTTCTTTTTTTAAAAGCATATTGGTGAAAAATATTTTCTCAAGGTTTGATTTGTTTGATTAAGGCTCCAATTAGAAGCCATATAAGAATTATTTACAGTCGTGATTTAGAGCTGTTTTAATTTGACAATCGAATTTGCTACCCTCTCCAAACTTCCATGCAAATACCTGAGAAACCCAGCTTCATTTTTTTTTTGTATAATTATATCTGCGACTCGTTTTAAGCGAAATCGAATTGAATTTCAAACGCAGGATTGAGCATGGGAAAAATGCGCGGGAGCCTGAAGTCCTAACCATTATTGCATCTCTAACACGCGTATCTAGCTCATGTATAACCACATGCCAATATTTAGTCATAAATTTTTTGTGTGTAAAATCTCATTTTTTCTGGAAAGACACCTATATAGATAAACTTAAAAAGCAAACCCTTATATACATATAAAATTTAATCCAAATCGTCACAGCCGTTTCCGATATACACGAAATAAATTTATATATACACCAGAATGCTCGTTTAAAGATACCAGCAGGAACATGTTTCACTTCAGTGTGCGTCAAGCACGTGTCTGCAGTTCGAATCCCCTACCTCTGTGACTCATTAGAGTGTTTTCTTTTTAAAACAGTGCAAGTTAATTTCTAAAAATGAATATGAAATAATGAAATATTCTTTATCTTTGTTCCTTTAATTTAATGTAAAATATGGACACTTAAAACCTGTATTGTGACCTCTAGAAAAATTGTAAAGAAGATTCATCTGTTGATATCTAATTGGATGTAAGAGAAATTGTCACCTTTGACCTTTCCTTACCAGTGAATGTTCGTATTGAAGTGAAAAAAATCAGTCATAGCAATATCGCCGAATCGTGATGCATTCAGAATACTGTTGAGCTCATTAGAAAATTTTCTCAAGTGACTTTTTTAAAGTGGAAAGAGTAATTTATGTCGACTAATTAAAAAAAGTTAGAAAAATCTTAGAAAGAAACTTACATTTTATCGTGTCACTTATGTGACGTTAATTACGTTATAGTTTAGTCTGAAAGTAGAAAAACGTTAGGGAGTTCACCAGAGAACAATACGAGAGGCCAATTTTGTTTGAATTGTGGTATTCCAAATAATGTTTTAATGCATGAATTTTCTATTTTAGAGATTCATATATTTTCAGTTAAAGAGATTGTTTGCTCAAAGCTATTTAAAATTAGATATATAAAGAGGAATTCGGTTCAAATAGTCATGTCGTAATAAAAGAATTCCAAAAAATTTCTTTTTATTACGACATGACTATTTGCTTAATCGGTAGGCAAATAAAACTCCCAGTCACTAATGGAGTCCATTCATGCATACGTGTGGCTCATCAAATGTGCAGTATCGCTTTAATTTTAGAATCTAGCGCGCATCTTGCAGACCATAAAAGGACAAGACCTCAGAGTACAGTGCAAGACAAAGAGCAGTTTTATATAATATTATACGCATTTGTCATGTGATAATCAATTCGCAAGAATAATCGAAGATCAGCCAGCGTCCTGGCCTACGGGCGTCTTCCCTGTGATCTAGGCGTCCCGGGTTCGGGCATGGTTGTTCTCTTCTTGTGTTCTCCCTGTGAGGTGCCGTACGCTTGGCGCAGTTATGGCCAAGATTGGCTCTTGCGCCAATAAACCCAACAACAACAACAATCTCTGTGAGGTGAGTGAATGAGCTGCTCTGTAAAAAGGGGTTGTGCAAGCGAGTGTGTGTGTGCTATCATCATTTGAGCTAGAACGTAAAAATTTAGATTAAAATAATCACACGACAAAAAAATCGGAGATTAATTCTAAAGCGAAGTTTTAAAAAAATAATACATGGGATCGAGCCCTTTATGCGGATTCTGCTTTTTGACAGAAAAATAATTCTTATTGAATAACTTTAAAAAAAATACCATAAATCAGGATTTTTATTAGTTATCTGATTATAAGAAATACAATTTAATTAACCGAAAATTATAAATTTATCGCTTATGTTAATTTTATAACGTTAATTAACTTCTATTTTTTTATAAAATTAAAAGTTAGAAATACTAAAATATACTTTTAAAATTCTAACAATAATGGTAAAAGTCAACTGTGTGTAATTTTTCCATGCAATGTGAATTACAATTATCTTTTTCCTGTGAAACTTTTTCTTGCAGGAATAACGCCATTTTATTCATGAAAGAATAAATAAGTCATTCCGAAAGAGAATCCGAAATCGAGCGCAAACTTTCAGCCAATCAAATCCTCCCACCATTTCCGCCACTAGAGTGAGCCACGGTCGCTCCAACGAAAGGGCTCAACCTAGTGCTGTTCACAATTCAGAAACAATTTCTTTTCCACTTGCATCACACTTAAGATACAAATTACTCGAGTTGTTAGTCTGAGAATGGTCAAAATGCTACGACAATTGTATTTATCAGTTTTATCGAACTTGTTTAATAAGTTCTACGCGTATGCCTAGTTTATTGATTTGTGATATAGTGATTCACCGTATGCTTCCATACGCTTGCTGTTCTACAAATAAATCTTCAAACGATTTTTTAGCAACGTGTTTATTATTCGCTCAACTCCGGCTGGAGATTTGCTGGGTCAATTTAATACAGAGAAGCGTCGTCGTTACCTTAGCAACTGCAATTGTCGATCTTATTACCATGGGAACCGGTAAGTCACGCATTATACTCATTTCTAAAATTGTAAAAAAAGTGAAAGCAGCAAATTCCTTTACTCCCGGAGTTCTTGTTGCATATTTTCTGGATGATGTAATTGCAAGCATGAGAAGTTTTGCAAAATGGCTTCAAAAAAAATGTTTTATTTTAATAATTAAATTTATCAATTTTATATATATTGCGTATAAAATGCTGTGCATAGGGAAGCACCAATTTCCTTCTAAATAATTCTAATTTTTATGGTTATTCTATAATGTTCTCTGGCCTTTACATAAGTGCATACTGTTATTATTATACAATTATAGTGTATTAAAATGTGCTGCCTTTACTTTTAAATGAAGTGGATTTTTGCATCAAATGAATTTTGAATGTACCTCAAATTTGTTGCATTTGAATATTTGCGTATATAATACTTTTTTATTGATATTTATTTTAACCAGTTATTCATATGCGATGCTAAGATATTAAATATATTTTCTTTCTGCATTATTATTGCATTTGCTTATAAAATAATGGATTTCACTTGTAAATTATGCATTTTTTTTAAAAAAAAATTAACGATAAAAAATTAATTTAAGAGAACGTTACATTTTTAAAAAGTACTGAGCTATATTATGTTTAATAAAAAAAAATTAAGATTTTTTCAATAATTATTCTATATATCATATATTTTAATTAGCCATTTTGATATTTTTGCGCAATATGCGATGGTAAAAGAAATCTTTCATCAAGAAATGAGGTTGGAATCTAGCAACTCATCATTTTTTATGATGGTTTTAAAATCAAAATATTTACATTTTGATGTAAATTCCTGCTCATCCTTTATGAATCAGCGATGGCAATATTGGGCGGTTTAAAAAAAACCCTTGAAAATCGATACTTAAATCATAGATTATTTGTCACTTAATAAGTGTATCACTGTAATAATTTGTATCACGAAAATTATGTAAATTGTAGTTTAAAGAGTATAATTTAAAATTTAATTTTAAACACTTAGGGGATTATAATAAAAATAACATTTATATATATATATATAAGAAATAAAGTAGCCTTTCATTATTTTATCTTCTAATTCGAAGAGATTCTTTCATCATTATTTAAAAATATCTTGAATGATGTCGTATTATTATCATAAAACTTATTTATGGTTGTAAAATCAACATACCATGTAGAAACTTTTCTTCTGGGTTCTTTTAAAGACGTGTATAAAACTTTCAGTAAACTACGATTTTCATCCAAGTTTTCTAACATGCATCCATTAAAAGGAAAGGTTATACTTTAAGCAAATGAAGTATTGGAACAGTTGGAAATACTTTTTGCATAACTTTAGTACTTAAATTAGTTTCTATGTACCCTATTTTTCTAACCATTTATCCTGACAATTGCAAAATGTTCCTATATCTTAGAACAAGTTTTACAATTATTTAAACTAGATCAATAACAAAATGTGAATTCTTTAAAAAATGGTTTTTTTTTTAAATTCAGCAAACAACTTTCATGTCTTTTAACCATTTTATCAATTAAAGCAAAATAGATGTTTGGGGCTTTGTTCGAATTTCATTATTCTAAAGAAATTTTGCTAAGACACTTTGTTTTGCTCTCGAAAAATTATGAAGATAGAATCTTGTGAATGCAAATAAAATTGTTCACAAATAACTTCATTCATTCAAATAAACCATCTTTTTTTTGACACTAATAAACACCATTTTGCACGTGCATCAATTGATGAGAACGAAGCGCATGTAGTTACTGGCTACTAAAATGCCACATTTTATCACGTGGTCTGAAAATAACCCTCTTCACGTTTTACCACACGTGAACTAGACTTTCGATTGTGGTAAATTCGTTCTTTTTATAAATCATTTCCCATTGAAGTGATGCATATTCAACGACCTTGTGTTAATCCACCTGTGTTACCATCTGTTATTATTACTACAAAGTCATCTTTTAGACTAAACAATTTTCTGAGCCGACACTATGGCAACATAGATGCGTCTCTTTTTTTAAAAAAAATTATTTCTATTATTTGAAGCTAGATTTTGTTATTTCATTGCAGTTAAAGGTTTTTATGAATATTATTCATAGTTATTTTTATGAATGATTATGAAATATCATGAATGTAAAGTAAATGATACAGTGCATTTATAAGTATTCGCTTTACTATTAGTGATATGGAAGGCTTATTAACAAAAGGCAGTTTTGTAAACTTATTATAATGATAAAGAGTTATCAATTTTTTGGTCATTACTTTTAATTTCAATATTATGAAAAACTTTTATTTAAAAAAAAAATTGAAAGTATTGTGTTCTTTGATATTTTAATAAGTCTAATTGTTGGAACTGCAACGAAATCGAAATTATTGTTTTTGAAATTCTGTCTGTGTCCTTCCTTTTTTGAGTTAAAGGTGTCAATACATACGGACACCTCAACAGATCTTCATGTCTATGTCTGGGAACAGAGAAACTGAAAAAAAAAGTAATAACTAAGAAAATTGAATTTAATGCACTAGCTTTATATCAAAATTGTAAATGCTTCAATTTTTTGGTTGAAACCCGCCAATGAGCAGACTATTTGTTTATCTGATTGTACATAGATGCAATTCAAAAATGTTAAAAGTTAGATGAATGAAATATGACGTACTGATTTTATTACTATTCTTGTTGTAGATTTCTGCCAAATTTTCAACCAAAAATCACTGAAGGATTCATTTTCTGTCTGCTTGTCTATTCGTGCATATTTCAAAGTGATAACTCAAAAGTTCAACATACTGCATAGATAATATTTTGTCTATAATCTCGATACCAAAATTTTAGTTTTGTATCAAATTTTGGATGCAGGAAGTTAATCCTTTGAGGGTCCATTTTTTTTTTCTAGTCATGACATATTAAAATATTTTTAGAATTGAGATTGGCAGAAGGTAATTGAATCATTTTGTTAGGTATTAGTAATTAGATTAGTAGATAGATTTAGTAATAGATTAGTAATTAGATTTAGTAGATATTAGTTAATTTTTGATTATTCAATTTGGTTAATTAATAATCGAATAACAAACCAGGACGCAACATTTTGTGAGACAAGGAACTAAAGTATCTTAAGTTTCTGCCATATTGAAAAATTGTGCTAGCTTATATAACTTCATACAATGATTGATGAATTTCGTGAGAAGCGTACTTCTCGTTACCCTAGACAGGGTCAAAGAGGAGAGGAACAAATTATATATTTGAATCTCTTTCCTAAGCTATAAAACATACACTAAAAGTCGTTGCGTTGTGTGAGTATGCGAGAAATTCTAGAGGGCAATATTCTACTGATTGTGCAAAATGTTTGGCGGAAGTTAAAGGTGAAATGATCAAGGTATAAGTGATTTATACAGTACAGTACAATGTAATTATATAGTCTATAGCGGCTAAACCCCAAAACTCAATGTTCGCCAAATACTTAAGACCGTCAAATAATATCTAAATGAAGCCTTTTCTATGAAGAAAAGGATATCTTAAATCCATTACTACCATACGGAAATGTTATTGAAACGCAATTTTTTCCTGAATGATGAATTTCAGACTTTCGCCACTGTGGCTCTCAACAGGCACTGTCTTAAAGCCAACATCACCCCAATGCTATCTATGCATTGAATGAGTCAAAATTTTGATTTACATTCTCAGTCATCTCGCTCTGGTGTTTTCGCCAATAACAGAATCGATTGATTGCTTCCTAGTGACATGTCGCCTGAGGTCGCCTCACGTTTGGCGATGAATTACTGACAGCTCGTGTCGCTCGATCATAATAAGTCACTTTATTGTATCGCAGTGAACGTGTTAACACTGGGTTGTAAATGCACTTTCAAACTTATCTTCGCATAAAAACTTTTATGTAGATAAATAAGCAGTTTGCGATGAAATCATTTCCGTGATATATAGCCACTTCATAAGCCACGAAAAGCACACGCTAACGAAACACGTGGCAGTCTTCAACGCTTAGTTAAAATGATTCATAGAACAGCCTAAAATTTTAGATTTCTTTATGGCTCCAACCGTGCGCACGAGATCTTCATTGAAACGATAAGTTAATTCTAATTTTCGTTGTTATTTTTTACTTCCTTACGATTTCTTACGAAAAGTTCAAGAAAAGTTGGAACTATCTTTCAACCCTGTATGCTTCGTATTCCTGCCATTTATAGACATGTCTGTTACATTTCCCATTTTCTGACAACTCACGGAATGGTTAGCTGCTGTTTTTATTCTCCTGTCCTTTCAACTGACATCATGTCAAGAGAGCGTTTTGCTTATAGATACATGACCTTTAATTGTTTCTTCAAGATTTTTTTCAGCTTTACTTGAGTGAGGAAATAAAAAAAAAAGATGAAAACACCTGAAGAGCGTGAAATGTTATAGATTGTTTGATGTTATTAACCGAGAAGGACAATGCCTACTGGTAGAGTAAATCATTATTATTAGAGCAGGCGAAAACGAGATTGCGTATAACGAGAAATTGCGAAAGATAAAAACTGATTTGAGTGTCTTTAATGTTTCTGTGCCTTTGTTGTCATTTTGAATGAATTTAGATATTCTCTTTGGGCCTCGAGTATATCTTAATCATAACAATTTTGATTACTGTTATGAAATAGCGCCGCATATTTTCTTCAAACTCTTAGCATAGAGTTTGATATTTTATAGTACATAATGGGAAGTCCTATATTTTTGATGAAAGAATCTTTTGGTTACCTGATTGTGGATTCAAGATCTGATGTCACTGCAGATCAACCATAACTAGTATGGCTCAATTCAATAAATCCAACTTCTAGTGTTGAACATCTTTAACATAAAGGTGTGTGTGTTGGCTAGTCTAGTCTAATTTCTACAGGCCAGACAATTTGTCCTAGACTTGGTACCTATACTTTGATGGGAAAGTGAATTGTGCATCTCAGAGCGATTTTTTTTGAAATTTTAATTAAAAGTTAAGTGTCTTTACTTAAACTATTTTTCAATGATACTAATTTAATATTTGTGCAGTTTTTTTCTGAATTTTGACAATTTTTTTAAAAAAATATTTTTTACCAAATTTTCAACAGTAGATTACATTGTAGATTACAAACAGTTTTTATTGTTTCATCAAACATTTAAAAATGGTTTTTTTTTGTTGTTGAAGGTTAAAGAAAAATTCTATTGAATATGTGTGTGTTTGTTTACAAAATTATATAAAGTGGTTATAATACCACAAAATGAATGGTGAACAGTACATTTTTGTTTTTAATAGAGGTTTGATGTCTTGTAGCTGGTCTCTATCAGAAAAGTTCTTATGTACAATGAACCGAACATATGTAGGACACTTAAAATAATACAGCTGTCTTAATGTCTAGAATTTAATGGAACGATGGACAATAAGTTATATCTAAACTATTTAAATGAAAATTAAATGTAATCGATAGACAAAAGCAACTAGTAAAGAATATATAAAATTGAACTTCGGGGAAACTTGAAAAGTCGAATTTAACGTTACAAATTTTCACATTGTAGATGCAGGCAAGTTAAGTAATAATGAACTGATTTCGTCCTTTTATGATAGATTCAGAATGTCGCCAGTTCATGCTTACTCGATTGATATCAAATGCTTTCCGCTAGTATTTGTTTTGCAATTTGATGCATATTTAATATATTAACTACTAGTAGACATATAGCACAACTGAAAATCGGATAATTAGACGAGTAATGTGTAGTAATGTTTATTATATTCCTATACTGATACATGAATTGCTTCCAATACCTAATCTATCTTGAATAACTGTTAATTGCTTGAATAACAAGAATCCACCAAGTAAATGAATTATAATAGAGTACCAAATACAGTAAACATTATTGGGATATAGTAAAATGAAAGATGGTTGTATTAATTATAGCGATGCAATTTAGGTTTGTTAGTTTTGAGTTTTTAAATTCATAACATTGTAATACACAAATATGTGAAAAGGTTTTAATTTTTGCAAGAAATAACCAACCAGGTTTTTAAAAATCAATTAAAAATATTTTTAAGTCTAGCAATTTCTGAGAGAAATTTATTCAAGTTTATTTATTTTAGAGTTGGATAGCTTCTTTAAGTCTTAAAATTTCCTTATGTAACTTATCATCACTCCTCTATAAAACTTTATTTCTTACTACTGTCTTGTCGGAAATCCGGTCGAGAATTACAAGGCGCCACTTCATCGCGTCTTCATTTCTGTGTTGTGAAATATCACTTTTCATTATACATATTTCTCCTGTATTAAAGAAAGAAAATTTCTTTAGCATGGAAACATTTTCTCTTGTAAAAGAATCTAGCCTAGTTTCCTGAGTTGTACGGGATGGAGTCACACATGAACTATTTGAAAAGACGCGTCGGCATTTTTAAAAAAAGAATTAAAAAGAGGTAGTAGCAATTTATTTAAATTGTTAAATCTGCGTAAAATCTTTTAAACTGTTAATGTGATTATATATCTGATTCACTGGTGTTTATGTATAAATAAATAAGAGCAATTGGAATCGCAATTCAATTCTTAATGCAGAAATGAATTGTAATGTAATTATTAAAAGCTTTTGTTGATTTTTATTACTGAAGATAAAAATAATTGCTATGCTCGAAATAAAAAGTTCACATTATTAATTACTTTTATGATCGTGACCGCGGGCAATTGTAATTTACGAAAATGTGTAGAAAAAGATAATTAAATCTAAATGACTGTCTTTTATTTGAGATCAATAAATTTTTAAAAAAATCCTTAATTTGTATTCATAAATATGTTTATTGCTAATAAAGTAAGTCCGTAATGTCTTAAGAGTTCGAAATTACGATTTAGGAACTTGAGGATTCCAGTTCAAACCATGATTACTGCAACATCCAATGTGTATGTGATCCTGGTGTGCTTTATATATAATATCGCTGACGTCTGTCAATTGCTATAGCTCAGAAATTTAGGAGATGGTTGGCCGATTTAGGTATATTCTTCATCATATGGCCATGAATCAAAATTGCGAATTTTTTCTGAAAATAGCTTTCATATTGCTGCAAGATGCAACTTTCATATACTTAGATTAAAGCCATTTGTAAAATGTTTATCAACTTCCTGTTGATTTTGATTAATTATTCTTTCAAAATTCGTGATAAAATATTTATTTTCTCCATAAAAATGATATAAATGTTATATATATGTGTTTTCTAATTTTATTATTTAACTTGTTTCGTTTTTTGTTCAAATGGGATTTTCTAATGGATTTTTCATCGACTTGTTAGTGGTCAAGAGTTTTACAATTTTGTGCACTTAAGTGCTGTCACTGAGAGTACATTCTTTGGAGCCGTGGTGGCCTGGTGTCAAGGTCTCAGCTTCGGAACCGGAGGATTTTAGGTTCGGGACCCGATTCCATTGAAGAACCGCCGTGTAAGCAGTTTGGTGTACTTAAATCCGTCGGGATGTCCAAACGTCCTCCTACTGGTGTGGTGCAGAAGTTTGAAAAAGAGGTGCAAGCGCAGGTGTCATCCTTGTCATCTGACCGCGGTTCAAAATTACAAGATCAGTCCTAAAATAGCCCTATATAACTGAACTGAGCTGAGCTAAGAGTACATTATTTGAATATTTTCAAAATTTATTAAAAAGAATCGTTAATTAATTTACTATTGAAAATCAATTACTATTAAGAATGATAACTAAGTGCTAATACCATATGAGAGTCCTCACTTGATATTGAATTTGAGAAAAACATTAATTGCAAAATTCTATTATATTCATAATTACTGAATTATAAATTAATTCTTTCAAATTGAAAAATAATTTGAATTTTTTTTTAAACCTATTTTTAGTACTTTAATGTAAGATTTTTGTCTTCTTGAAGCAAGCTTTGTTGCGAAGTAAATTTCAGTTGAACTAAAACTTTATCTTATGGTTACGAAGGTTTTTCTTTTTGTATTTAAAGTATTTACCATGGTTATGATATGGTTCGGTTTACTTATAATTTAAAAGAAATTACTCCAACACCTAATTGAAATATTGAAACAGAGACATTTATTTTTAGGAACCCATTGAAGCAGAATTATCGATTTCGTTACAATTAGAGAGCTACAAATTTAAACTGATTCATTGCATCTTTTTTATTGATTAATCCTGTGTAGATACTATAGATAGTAATTGATTAATACTATTTTTTCCTTTCAACTACTTTTTCATTTTGTTGTTGTTAACTTTGAAGATTAATTGAATCTATTTATATATTCTTGCTTAAGAACAAATTAAGTTAATAATTTGTCGACAGTTATTTTTACAAACATATATTTGTAAAAATAACTTTACTTCATTATTATCTTCACTTCAAAATAATTCTGCATAAATAACGAACAAGATAATGATTATTTTTTAGTAATTTTGGATGATGCCATTTTTTTTAATATTTCTGTAAAGCTGAAAGAATAGTAGATTTTAACTTTTTTTTAAACGATATTCTTAATAATATAAATATAATAATGAAGTCTTAAAGTTTTCTTATTATAATGTATTTTGGATTTTAAATTATTTATCCATTTATTATTTATTCTGTATTTTAGATTATTCAAATTTGGGAATAAATGTCGGATTTAATGTTTTTGAATACGTGAGCAGTTTCTAAAAGAGTTGTTTGTTTTGTGACTAGTTTCGGGAAAATCAAATTTCTTGTGCAAGTTGCATATCGTCATTGAAAGTTCAAAATATTGTATATCAAAAATTGTATTTGGCTGAAATCCATTTTTTTTATTTCGCCAATGGGTGCCTAGCCACAATGCCAAACACACACACTCATACACTAAGTGACCGATGAATTATTCACTGCAATACATCAATTGTGGTTAAGAATTAAATATTTAAAATTAAAATGAATTTTCAATATAAGGAGTAATTCAGGTATTTTTTTTATTTTTGAATGTTTTGAAGTTCGTTTACTGTGTATACTTTATCGTGCGTCTTAGTAACTATTTCTGGTTTTAGCATTGGCGACTTTGCATTATTTGAATGTGATATGAAAGAATATCCACTATTGGATTTCAATTAAACGGAATTTTTGATGCACGATCTATTGCATATTCAGTGACAGTGTAAACAATTTTATATGAGGGCATTTAAAGAAGTAAAGTATGATCTTTATAGCTTTAAGATGGTATAATTTGATTGTCACTAAATTAATGTACTAGCTGAATTAGGAATATTCAGCTAGTATATCTTTTGCAGTCTGTGGATATCTAGGCAGTGTATCACTGTGTAAGTAACTGTATCTTGGTGGCCTGGCGAGAAGAGCACTTGCTGACAAGGTAGAGCCGCTGGTTATGGTTTCGATGTCCGATTCACCGAAGAATGCCGTATATTAAATGCGTCTGATCCATATTAAACCCATTACAGACAAATGATATTGGTGTACTTCGGTAGTTTGGAGAGTAGGAAGATGAAGGCTCAAGTGTCGTCCTCGTCATCTGATATTTGCTGAAATATACAAAATCATATAATAGCCATTATGTTGCTTCATAATGAGAGGTATATATTACTGAAGTAAACTAAAGCGAGTGTAGTTTCATCAGAAATTGTATAACGGTTCGAAAATGCGTTAATCATGCGCGCGCATAGCGACGGTAGTCTGTGTTGAGTGGAAAGTTCCTAGGTAAAAAGGCATACTGTTTATGCAGAGTTTTTCCTTGATGATGAGAGATTTAAATCAGATGCTTTTAAATTGACAGATTTAGATATCATGCGCATTATTGAATAATGATTGTATTTGTAATATGGAGAGTGTTGAAAGTATTGCAGTCAGTGGCATAATGACCGACGGTCAAGGAAGGGCAATAGGTGTTCCTGATCTCATCCCTTAGCGCGCCGTTGGGACAAAACCTTAGTGTGTCTGCATCGACATTTTAAAATAAAATATTATGAAAAGGCAAAAAAAAAAAAAAAATCATGTCCCTGGCGCCATCTGTATTTACTAAGCCATTAATGATGACTTGGTGAAAAATACAATTTTGCCTCAAATGCTTGTTATTCCCTTTATGTCTCTGGCTACAATACGCAGTGTCTCTGCACGACCCGCATCCCAGTTTTAAAGTATTTATTTGCTGGACGTAATGCATTCTCTTTTGAGTTTGTTTGTGAACAAATCGCCAGTCACGGTATTTTCAGAAAGATTTATTGAATGCCTTCGCTCACGAAAATATACTTGCACACATGTGGTTAGTTCAAATGGTATTGATCACACTCAAACAAGAATTATCACTTCTCAAATAATATTCCTTATGAAGATTAACTAAGGTATTAAAAAGTTTCTGAAAGAGAACTATAATTTTTTATAATAATTAGAAACTTAAAATTTCCAATAGCTGATTAAATACCTAATTTGTTCTTATTAAGTAATGAAGGTTTGGTGTATGTTATTATTAACTCTTATGTAATAACCATTCAGAGTGTGCGTGCGTGTGTGTTTGTGACACCTTTGCGTTTCCCATTTAGGGCTGTAAAACAAGAAATGCTTACGTGGTCAAATAATCGAATACTTTTAAATAAATGATCTGTGATTCTGTACGTTCTACTGATCCATTTCTCCACTGCAACCCTGACCTCTCCGCTAAATTATAACTCATTTTGTTCAATCTCCCGTCCCTGCAGGACATGCTCCAAGAAGCGTGACACCCGCAAATGGTGGAAAAATTCATGAAGATTTTAAGTGTGGAAGGTTAAAAAAAAGGAATGACGTCCGTGATTGATTGGCGACAATTTTTAAAATTTGCTTCACGTGGCATTGTAGCCAAATTCAATAAAATCTGGGAAAGGCCATTGTGTGTATTGTGGTTTTCATTTTGTTGGCTCAGTAAATTGGTGCAGATGACCTTATATTAATTCCTTTAAATTCAGAACCTTGAAGAAATATTTTATTGCATGTTTATTTCACAAAATATTTATTCTATAACATGTAAATTATTTATTTGTTGAAATTAAACGCCTCAAATTTAAATGTTGAATTTAACCTTTAGTCAAATTCTAATCATTTTCAGCAAAAAAGCTTGGAAACAAAAATGTTTAGTTTTTCTGTATTATTGAATTGACTGCATTGACACAGCATATTGAATTTTGAATATTTTCATTAAAATTTTGTCTCCTTTCAAAAATAATTTTCACAGATTTTCTTTTCTTCTGCCTACAAATAATAACTGTTACAAATAAATACTGAAAACTGTCGGCATTAAATTTAAGTTAAAAATTATTTGTTTGGATTATTATATTACCCACAAATGAGATGAGATTCTACTGAACAGGTGAGAGAAATGGGCCTTCAAGAGTTTTTTTTGAATTTCTGGCTAAAATATATTTAACATCATGGTTGTGAATTATCAACTTTTGCTGTCAGCTGATAGAGTGAACATGTAGATGCAATCGAGTATTTATACATGAACGACCCTAGAGTGCACATTATGAAGCATATCGTTTTTTTCTTTTTATCAATTTAATTTCACTTTCTATACAGTTTAAATTTACTGATTATTTATTATAGGTACAGGTTCTATTTCATTAATTTTGTTAAAATATGCTTTTATTTATTTTTAATGACTAGCATCCATTTCAGGGTTATTTAATCAGAAGTTCTGAGCTTATAAATAATTACTGTAATAAATAAATGAAGGAAATGAAATATGTAAAAATCTCACTTGACGCAGAGTTGGTACTAACCTTATTATCTTGTAATTCATAGAAATGTATTTATTTTATTAATTTACATGGCAATTAGGCTAATAGCAATTTTTTAAATCGACGCCCCCCCCCTTGCCGTCCCCAATAATCCAAGCGGTTTTAGATAATTGCCTAGTCTACCTAGTTGGAAATCCATCAATACGCGAGGAAGCAGCAGGGATATGTTCCTGTGCAATTTCATCTCATTCAACCAAATATCATGGGCCGCGGTGGCCTGGTGGTAAGTTCTCGGCTTCGGAACCGGAGGGTTTCAGGTTCGAGACCCGATTCCATCGAAGAACCGTCGTGTAAGGGGGTCTGTTGCACGTTAAATCCGTCCTGACCAAACGTCCTCCCGCTGGTGTGGTGTGGTGTGGAGAGGGGGGTGCCAGCTCAGATGTCGTCCTCGTCATCTGACCGCGGTTCAAAATTACGAGGTCCGTCCCAAAATAGCCCTAGTGTTGCTTCAAACGGGACGTTAATATAACTAAACTAAACTAAACTAAACTCAACCAAATATCATTATTCTATTGAAATAAACTAATTAATACACTAAATTATCGATGAACGAACAGTTTAGAAAACAACCAAATCATAAGGTGAAAACTTTCGACGACGATTTTTATGTTTAGATGAACAGACACCTCATCACACCTTCAGTGAAAAACAATCGGTATTAGATATAATCAGTTCTTTCAAGTGTAACCCCGCCGGGCTAACACTCTCCGTGTACGTGGTGGCTGGCGCACGTATAAATCTGCCGTGGTCACAGTCTTCCATGTCGAGAATAATACCACTGGGAGTACTGGATCAAGGGTGATCGTTCTCTGATTCAGGTCTAAATTACGATCTGTGGATGAGTGAATGAAATGCATGAATGAAGTCCGCCCCGTCAAAAGGGTTGTGACATGTGTGTAGCTAAGTCGTACTCTTGGCCCTAGATGGCGCTACTGAAAAACAAGAGACGCACCCTTAGCTTAAAATCACTGACTTTTAAAGTCAGTGGGCTTGTCTACGACAAGTGCCATTAGAAAAAAACTGCACCAAAGATATTATGTATTTGTGTGGCATAGAAAATACAAAAGTGTACCACCGAATCTGAAAATTTAATGCCCTACAAACAGAAAAAAAAATTTATTTAGAATATTCTCCCTTCGGCATTCTCGTATGTTAGCACAATATGGCGTATTTATAATACTACAAAGAAAGCCAGAGTTTGGATTTTGGGTGTCTTCCTTTTCATATATGGGTTTAAAATTTGGCGAAATCTATAATTTTGGCGATAACATCTCATACAATATTTCATTTGGCGAAGTTCAGTTTTTTCGAGGACGTTCAGATACTCGCCTTATATATGCTGACTGTCAACTTTTTATGAATTGCACCCACTCTGCATGAATTGGATCTAGAATACTATGTTTAATTTCATCTGGCGTTGAGTGCTTTTGAGTTATTACGTAAGAACTTTTGTAAATGAATGTCCTTTCAATTTTGATGGAAATCGGTAAATTTGTGCAAAGTTACGTAATTAGTTTAATCCTCGTAGTTTGTTACTTTTTTTTGAACTATCGAACTCAAGTGCAAGTGATCCAATTTGTGACGGCCTTCTTATTATAATACTGCTAATTTAATTTCCCATTTGAACACATTTTTCACATGTTAGTGATTTATTTTAGATTCATATGCTTTTATTAACTTTTTGGATGCCTGAGTCTATATTTGTGTACAATATTATTTAAGTCGATGCTAGGTATTATAAACATTCTAACAACTGAACTCAAATAAAATTTAAAAGAATGTGACTCAATACGCCGGATAAAAAAAATATATATATATATTATCTTAATTTCACCAGTTATGGAATTTGAATTTTAATAAACATGTTTTTTAGCCACTAGAGAATGTGCTTAATCAAGTTATTTAAAGCCTACTCTTAGCCTTGAGGCTTTAGGCAGATGCCTAGTCTGCCTAATTGCAAATCGACATAATTCCAAATATTCCGTTTGCAAAATAACATAGATTCAAATGCACTTATTATAGAAATTAAAACAATAATAAATGTCCCAAATAGGGTATGTCATCTAATTAGGAAGTTAAGTGCATTCATAAATCAAGAATTTAATAAATTTTCTTTGTGTATACTTCCTATATGAGTTTACAAAGGATCGGACGTGAATCGGAATTAGTCACGTGATTCCTTACTTTTTGTTGAGAGTATTGCAAGGAAGACAACAAGCTCATCCGATGTCCTTAGTCATGCTAAATAAATAAACAATTTTGCATCTTGCGTTTAAAACAGGAATGCGGTAAAAATAATAAAACCCTACTGATGTCATCCTGATGTCTTTCTACATTATCCACGTTTGTTTTGTACTCCTAACATATATGTTTTCATATGAAACAGTAAAATGCAGCACAACTAAACAAAAATAAAAAAAAATTTAATATAATCACAAAGCTTTGAAATCAAACTCAAGGTTTATGTTCTATATCTTTAAAAGCACTTAGTCATGAAATATAATGGAAAAAAAAATGTCTACAAGATGGGGTCGTCTGTTATTTTCAATGCAATAGCAGGCTTGTCAAATTTTTCTATGTCTATTCTGTATTTTAAGAACAATGAAGAATAGTTTTTTCATTTAAAGTTTGCAGTTATTTTATGCCATTGTAAAGTAAAAAGTTTATCTAATGATAAACTTGTTTTATGAGTTTTGTTAAATAATTTGTTTATCGTAGCTTGTTATGAAATATGAATTCATGGAAGGTAAAACAACCTATTTTCAGCCCAGTGTTCTAATTAAAAGTTGCTTCTGAGACAATGAGTGAATGTGTAATGTGTTCCTTTAAATTTCTTGTGGTGTATAAAATAGTTACGAGTTTATTTATTTAATCGAAAAAAATTTGAATTAATAACTTTTTATAAAACAATTTTTTGGAAACAAAATTTTCACAGTGTTAGAATGTATATATTTTTAACTCGTTATTTTATTATTACATTAAAATTGTGTAAGGTCATCAAGCATGTTCGACTCTATATTATTTCAATGTTTAAGCATATCAAGAAGTGAGAAATCGATTATAAAGTTACTTTTTCACATGCTTGACAAAAATGAAATGGAGTCACGGTGGCCTGATGGTAAGTTCTCAGCTTCGGAACCGGACGGTTGCAGGTTCGAGACCCAATTCCACCGAAGAACGAGAAGAACTTTTCGAGAATTTTCTTATCTCATACAGATACAAAACTATATATTGCACCCGAATTCTATATACACCTTGTTATTAATAATTAACCATAATATAAAAAATGAGGTTATAAATTGATTCAAATATAAAATTATTACTCTTAGAAATACCCTCCGGGGGGCACCTTGAAATGAGGATGAGATGCTTTCGGCATGGTGGTTGGATCTCGCCACCCTGGAGGGTACACTAATATGTGGGGGATCTGACTCCTCCCATCGATGAGGGTTGTACCGTGACCGGTGACGGCCCTTAGGACTCAACCACAGTTCCCGTCAATGTTGCTGTTGCGGCGGTCCGGTCATTCAGTTTTATGGTTTAAATCCGTGTGCCTTCGTGGCGGGTCGGAGAGTTACATGGTTGACTTACTCTTAGAAATATGAAATTTAAAAATTGAAAGAAGTATAAGGATTGTATTTTTTACGGTAAAATATTAGAATTTTTTTCCGTTAAACATTTTATTTTCCAAATGATAGTAACGAGACAATGTGATATGGTTGTCCTGTCTTTTCATTACAAGTTTGAACAGCAAATTTCATTGCTAAAAGCATTCATTGGGCAAATAGTTTTGAATCATTCAGTGCAAAATTAGATATTATCACTGTAGTTCCCCATATGCGTGAAGTTAAGATTGTGGCAATGTCGAGATAACAATTTGCCATTTAGTGTTAATGGACAAAAATAGATTATGCAAAATTTGCATAGTTCTCGAGTGATAAAAATTCAAGTCTAAAAACATATACATGCAGTATTAAATTAACAAGAAAATAATCTTTTATTAATCTATTTCCCTTTATTAACCATTTTGGAGTATGTGCTTCATTTTCATTTCGCCGGTCTTGTCTGTGCATCTGCGTCCTTTATTGCTGTTTTACTTTCCCGTATGCATAATCTAGGGAAAGTATAGTAATCGTCAACAAATTCGAACTCGAGATTTTTACGAATCTCTGTTTCGGATCTTCCCGAGTTCAAAAAACGCATTTTTTTTTTAAATGTCTGTCTGTCTGTGACAGATAACTCGGAAACGCTTGGAGCTAGATGATTGAAATTTGGTATACGGTCTTTACACAAATTTGCAAATTTCTATTAAATTTTGAGAAAATCTGCTCAGAGGAAGCATGTCGAATATAAATTAATACGATAACTATAAAATGAAGAGAACAAGAGAGATAAAATTACGTACATAGATTTAATATCTATAGTGTAGACTGTTTTCAAATTTTGAGTCAAATATAACGAGTAGTTGATCGTCTCTCGTCTGTACTTTTAGAAACGCGAGAAAGTTTTGGGAAGACCACTGCCGCTGGATTTCTTTCGGAATTCATCTCGTAATGTCGTTCTAAATCTGAATAAGACATCAGGTTTCATCCTATTTTGAAGTTTTCGCTCCAAATAGTTCCTAACAAAGAAAATTAATTTGTATACATTCTGTATTTCAATAGGTAATCTCCGATTTTTTTTTCAATTACATACATGCATATAAAAGCCACTACGTAAACTGCCAATAGCGGCCAGATTTTTGTTGGAATTGGTTTTTCTTTAATCGCTGCTGATTGATCATATCTTAACCACTTATGATGGCAAAAGATTCACAGATGCGCGTGTCAGTACAGTCCACTATGACTCACAGTGAGGCCACATAATGTATCTAACAAAGAAAGTTATTTATATCCACTTATATATCTTCCGTGTACAGAAATCGAAAAAAAAAAGAATTAATTTTCTAAATGAATTAATTTTTGACCTATCACTAAGCTCCTGTAAATTATTCTCTGGCAAAAGCAGATCAGTAGATGGGTCGCGAACATCATTTTTATTTTTATAATAATTGCCTGCCGACATTGTACAACACGTTGTTGGCATTTTGTGACAAAAGCATTTCGACACTCGTGGCACGTCATTTCAGCTAAAGTGGTTAAAATGGGTTAAAAAATTCATTTAAGTAACGGCAACAAGCTTACATGGGAGTTATTCTTCTCTATTGTAATATCCAGTATATTAGTTAAATGTCTCTTGCATAAGGAAAACAGAGTACCATAAAAAAGAAACTTGAAGCTTTTGTCCATGCTTTAGGCTTAATTTGGTTATTTTGTCTTGACTGGCTTGATTGCATCAACCGTTACGTTCTAGTCACATATGTTTTATTTCAGTCATTTTATAGAAAGAATAACATCCATTGTTTTCAACGATGTTCAAGTATTAGTGAAAAATGAGAATAAAAATCTTATGTTTTTGATTTTTCGAACAAGAATTATCAAAATATTTTCCTGAGTGATTCATATTCTTCTCATTTTTCTAGCATATGCGATGAGAAACGCTATTCCAGAATTGTTTTAAGACTAATTAGAAACGTATTGAAACTAAAGAAACATTGCATAGAAATAAAATTAATACATTTCAAAAGCTAATTTTTAAATTTTTCAAGAATGCATTTCGTGTGATAACATTCTTTGAATTTATTCCAGGTGGAATAATATTTTAATTTTTAATTTATTAAATATAATTTTTTTAAATCTTGATTAGTGCTTCCTACTTAAGTAGTTATGTGTTGAATTCGCTTATTCTAGACTAGGTGCTTTTGTTCAAATACTGTATAGAGCATTTTGAAAGATTTTTGCATTGGGCAATTTACAGAGCGTATCATGTGTATAAACATGAAAAGTATGTATTAATGCCACCTTTAAGGCTTAATTCATGCGGATTTCTCAATTGAAATTTCTGAGCTACTTTTTTCAAAAGATAAACACACGTCAGAATTATGCATTCGAACATACTTTATGCTAAGACGATTTGTCAAGTTTTTAGTCGCCTTTCATCATGTAAATCCGTAGAATGTTGAGTGTTACTTTTTATGAAGCAAAACGGTTGTTTTCTCTATCAATCACTCGATTTCCTATTAGGCGTACTTGACAGCTGCCTAGGGCCGATGCAGCTAATGTGATTTAAAATACAATTAACTTAGCTGCCAAATAAATTTCTTTAAAAAATGGAAATTCTATGAATAGTAAAATTTAATTATGTTATTGAGTCTCTTTCTGATGTAAGTAGGCAAGCTCTTATCTGCTACATTACGTAAAAAATTAATTGCAGATTTTGTATACAGCAAAAGTGGGCTTAAATAATATTGCAAATGCGCCCCAATTAGGAGTCATAATAAATAAAATATATATTTTCATCAGTTTCTTAAAATAAAAGTAGCCTACTTTCTCTAAAATAATTCATTAATATGACGTATATCGATTGATTAAAATAAATCCTTAATATGATGTTAACCCTTTACACACGGAAAAGTAATTCGATGCAAAATTATTCAGCTAACGTAAGGACTTGCTTATTTCTATGGGAAAAAAATATTTATTATAGTTTTACGTTGAATTTTACCGAAAAATTAATCTACATCTTCTGATCATTCTTTAGGTATTTTTTAAAAATAAAAATAAAAATAAATAAATAAAACGTCAGAATGAGGCACAATCTTGAATGATGAGTGACAATCGCCATCTGAGAACAAAGGGTTAAATTAAAAATGCGTTGGAGTGTGAAACTAAACTTGTCAATTTATTAAAAGAAGACGACTTATTCTAAGCACTAAACATGGCCGCAAAATCCCTAATGTTGCTACTAAGAAATGGGTTAAAAAAAATCCATTGTCGAGAAATTATACATTTGAATGTTTCTCCATTGTCCATTGTAATAGGAGAGGAAAGCTTTCTTTTATTTAAAGTTCCCAGCGTAAGTAATGTGATGTATTATAATTACAGAAAACTGAAAGTCGCAGGTGTGAAGAAATAAAGTTTTCAAAAAATCCTATAACAGCTGACTGAAAAATGGATTTATCATGTATATAACAATTTTTATCCTTATCTAAAAGGTGTTGCAAATTTATCTCATCACCTGCAGGATGCTTTTTAACCGCACAAAGATTTCTGAAACCGTTGCAGTTGGTTCTTTCCGCGTTGCGCAGTGACACTTCGTTCCTATTGTTTCTACTGGAATGCCCTCTGCTTTGTATAAGCAGCTGAAAATGAAACCAGAATTGCTTTTAGTTTTTGTTAGTTTCTCCAGACAGAATTTTAAACTCTCTCACAGAAACAAAAGAATAACATTTCCTGGTGGATGTGGAACTGCAGATTTTTGTCGACATTTCAAAGGAATCGCTTAAAGGTGTATTCGTGGTGGTTTTCTTTGAAATGTGGTTATGTAATGAAAGTGTTTTTATTTTTAATTTCATGCTTTCTTCAATTTATTTTAAAATAAACCAAAACATTCTTCTCGCTTTCTTCTGTATGAGGTATAGAAACAGAATTATGTAATCGTTAAAAGAATTGAACTCAAGGTTTTCATATGTTTCTACATTTAACACTTTGCCCTCGGAAAAGTAATTCGATGCATAATTATTCACCTAATACAAAGATTTGCTCCGAAAAATAAATAATGTCCACCTTCTTACTACTCTGCAGGTATTTTTAACAATCAAAAATCTATACTTATAATAAAGCTCAATGTGTGTGTGTGTGTGTGTGTGTGTGTGTGTGTGTGTGTGTGTGTTGGCGCTCTACAGGCCAGACCATTCAACCTACACCTACCAAATTTGGCACGTGTATACCTTGGAGGCCGGGAATGTGCGCCTGGGGGTTATTTTTTCGAATTTTTAACTAGAATTTTATTTATTTAAAAATTAAGCGAAATTTTGGCGTGTTTCTGCTGTAACTTCCGAAAATATTACCGCACAAAAAATATTTTTACATTCAAGTTAAAGACCGAAAATTTATCTTTTAAATGATACCAATGTTTTAACCTTAAAATTAAATTTCTATTTTTAATGAATTTTTAAATAAATATTTCAACTATATTTTGCAACAATTTTTTTCGTACAAAATAAAAATAAAATTTAAGCTGCACGAGCACGTTTCGCATTCATGGGAAAAAATTAGCTTTTTTTCAAAGTGTTGCCATCACATTGATTAAAGCTCCAATTAAAAATAAATTCTTTTTGGAAGTGAAATATCCAAAAATATAATTTTCGGCACGTGTCTGTAGGAAATGAAACAAATATGAAATATTATTTTTTCTAAAAAATAAATTCAAGAAAAATTATTTTATGATCTTTTACACTCTCTATATTATTAATCCAATAAATCAGCTTTATTTTAAGGCAAGTTTTGTTTAATATTAACAGGATATCCGTTCAAATCAGGGCCACACAGCTAATTTGTAAACCTTTAGTAAGACACAGATGTGTTAAAATGGTCTAAATGGAAAATGATTATATTTTATGTAACTTGATTCAATAAATGCTCTAATAAATAAAGAATTTTTGATTTTACATAAAGCTTCTGCTGTGGAAATAACGATTAACAAAATGTTCTTGAAACACTAATATTTTAAATTAAAAGAATTAATTTCCAATCAACTAAATCAATCACTTAAACTGACTGATTTATGAAAATTTGAATATCACTATTCAATAAAAAAAGATAATTTTAGATTTTCCATCGATCGTTTCAATGAAAATACGCCAATCAGCGCGCAGGTTTCTCAAGATTATAGGCCTAAGATTATGAAAATGTTGAGTTTTTCTAACTTTTTAACTTTCAAAGTTTCATAAATCAGCCCTAGTTGATCGTGGAAAATAGAAACATTCATTCATTTATTTAAAATTTGGTGTGTCCAGAATATTTCTCAGAATATGATACCTTACTGCATTAAATTTAGACTTCATAGTTTTTGAAATATATTTATACGTCGGAACAAAATATTATTATTGACTTCATTTCAATCCTTTTAAAAGCAAAGCTAAAAACTGAATTTTATGTTGAATCGGAGAAAGTTTTGTTGAATTATTCTTTGAGATATTATATAAATTATGAAAAATATTTTGTAGTTCAGATAAGACTTAAATATCGAGCGATTCTGTTTGCAATACTCATATTCAGTAATAATAATAATAAATAAATAAATAAATAACGATAAAAATGATAAATAAAATAAAACGCTTGGTTTCATTAAAAAATATCTTTACATTAATTGCAATTGCAGCATTTCCACTTTAAATTAAGGATGAAGTTTTACCGGAAATGACAACAAATTAGGAAAATATATATAGTAAATTAAACGAAATGATCTAAACAACAGTATAAGTTTGGTATGACTATCAAAATTTGAAGATTAAAATTGTTTTGTTTGAGAAGATATTAAGAGACAAGTTATTTGAAATATTTAATTGAAAATTGTAGCGAGTGGTAATACTGGCGAACCGGTTGGTCGCCAAAGGCGGCTAGTAAATAAATAAAACGGCAAAATGGTGCACCGTCTTGAATGGTGAGTCAGAGTCGCCATCCGTGTGCAAAGGGGTAAAACATTACTGAGTTTAAAAAGCCGAGTATATAAATTGTGTCTGTTAGTTTATATGTACGATAATTCAAAAACTCGACTAATTAAACGAATGAAATTTAATGTGTGATAATAATACCAAAATTGATTTTTATCATATTGTGGACAGGGTAAGAATGCGCAATAAATTCATCTGTGTGAAATCTTTGTCAATCCATATATGTGCATGCGAAAGTTATTACACAGAAGACAATTATGTTAATAAAGCTTTGTACATGGCTTTATTACTAAAATTGCAGATTTGTAAAAAAAAATATTGAATCATCAGTTTGTCTCTTCGTGCGTGTTTGAAACGCAGTAACTGAAAAATGCCAGAATGTAAATGTGTAAATCATAATCTATGAAGTTGTGTGTCCATATGTGTGCTGAATTTTATTACTCAAAAGTCGGTTATATAAGTAAAACTTTGTACATGACTTTAGTACTATAATTGCAGAATTATAAAAAAAATACTGAGTCATCAGTTGTTAATCTCTTCGTGCATGTTTGAAACACAGAAA